>UCOH01011928.1:26237-43060 GCA_900474275.1 Synergus japonicus | reverse complement strand
ATATATATATATATATATATACATATATATTATTATTTTATTAATTATATTATAATATAATTTTAAAATAAAAACTGAAAAAATAAAAATAGGTGACAACTTGTGATGACTGTATATATCTAAATTTCTAGACGATATATTATCTCAGCACAAATGTGAAAGAAGATTTTATTCTTAAAAAAATTCTGTACTCTTCACTTGACAAGGAACCAGTGTTCCTTTTTAAATTGTAAATGCACTTGGTTTGCTTCCCTTTGTTGGACGAAAAAGAAAGAGAGAATTTTTATTGATTTATCGTGCCTGAGTGGAAACGTAAGAATACGAGAATTTATTTTGACCGGGAAATATGATATGGCGACCAGATCTATTCCACATATACGTATAATAGTAATATATTCAACATATTCAATATATATCCAATATTGGTATAATACATAATAAATTTATATAGACCTATCGATTAATGTTTCTTATAATTTATCCGTTAATTTTAGACACACAGCCATAAATTGTAACATCAATTAATTATTCAATCACTTATTTCGTGCATTATAGAATGATTATAAATACTCGTATTTAGGACACATATCAATAGCAAGACTACGAAGCTGCTTATACGATTATGATTTTTTTTTTATCTTAATAGGTCGCCATAAGCAAATTTTGGGTGACATCGAGAAAATACTTTGTTTCTTTTCAAAACGTCAGTTTTCTTTTAGGGGAAATTTAAATTAAATTAAATTAAATTAATTAGTTTAATTAATTTATATTAAAAGTAAATTAAATTAATTAAATTAAATTAAATCACATTATAAATCAATTAAAAGCTACCCGGATAGAAGTTGCCCAATTTTTGACCCTATTGCAAGTAGGGTGCTATTAGGGCCCTACTAGAGCTGTCCTATTAAAAATTGGGGCTTAGATAGCTCTGTAACTTAGGCACTAATAGGGGCCTACTATAGTTCTAACTAGTATTAAGGCAGAGAATACAAATTTTACAAAATTTATTGAAATTTTAGAGTTATTAAAAGATTTCACGTTATTTCAGGGAATTTTATGAAATTTATTCTGATTTTCAGAAATTTTAAGAAATTTAATGAAATTTTATAGAATTTTGATTAATTTTAAGGAATTTAAAAGAAGTTTACTAATTTAGTGATATCCTTAAAATTGGACTAGGTATTACAAATTTTTATATTTCAAAAATTAGAATCTCTGCATTATTTTGCATACTTTTGAAATTCCTTAATTTTTCCAATCCCAAATTTTTTGGTAAAAATTATGAGATTGTAAAGGATTATATAGTAATTTTATTGAATTTGAATATATATATTTTGTGGAATTTTAAGTCATTTAGAAACTTATAGACATTTTATGAGATATCATTGGATTTTCAGGAATTTCAAGGGATTTGATGATATTTTGGAGATTCTAAGTAATTTTAAAGACTCTGAACGCATCCAATAAATTTTACAAGATTACAGTGAATTTTTAGAAATTTTAATAGATTTAATGAGACTTTATGGGACTTTGAGTAATTTTAAGTAATTTTAAGAAATATCAACTGAATTTACGCAATTTAAAGGAATTTCACCAAATTTTTTTTATCTTAAATCCTTTTTAAAATTCTTTAATGTCATTTAAAATCACTTGAAATCTTTTTTGAGAATCCTTTAAAATTTTTTAATAATAATAATAATTTTATAAAACTCTAGAAGATTTCTGAAATTAGATAAAGAATTACAAGATTTGATATTTCAAGAATTAAAAATTCTCAATTAATTGTTTTACTAGCAAAAGATGTAGAAAAACGAGAAACTAATCAAAACATAATTGCTAGTTTATATAAATAATACATACTAAGGCATTAATATGGCTGCCCTCCTAGGACCAGCTTAGTTTACCTAGCTAGCGCCCTAATAGACTATCGTGAAGAACTAATCAGGCGCTAGTTAGGTTTCCTAACCAGAGTCCTAATAAAACACCAAAAAAAGTTGGGGCAAACTAGTTAGAGCCCGACTTGGGCCCTAGAACAATTTCTACCCAGGTAGTCAGTTTTTCTGGAATTCTACGTTCAACTTGAAGCTTTTTTGATCATTTTGAATCCTCATTGACGATCATGTAGTTATTTTTTTATTTTTATATATTTTTTGTCGTTCTTACGAAGAAACAGTTTTCACGTATACCGGGATTTATGTTGGAAGGTGGAGGCAATAATGAAAATCAACGACTCGATTGGGATGGGGAGCTATGTTCGAAAACTTTGTAAATCACCTCTTTTCACTGATATGTGCAGAAAAAGTTTCGTGGTATCAGTGAAAGTCGCATTTTAAAAAAAAAGTACACTCGTATTCGCTGATTGAGCAAAAGTTTTTAGCTATTCATGGCAAAAGTTTGCCTATTAGAGCAAAGTCAGTCTACTCGAGAGAAAAGACGTAAAATACTCGATTTCTGTCCACGCCAGGAAACGTTTCGTTCTTCTCCCATATTTTTTTTATTATTTTTACAATTAGAGATTCAAAAATATAGTTTTTTGGATTCTCGTGAAAAATCTTTTGTTTTGTCTTTTTATATAAAGGCGCTCTACTCTCTTTTCCCTCTGTACAGGTTCACATTATCCGGCAAAAAAAAAAAAAAAAAATATCGAGTGAGATGTTCCGAGGCGTTCCGACACTTATTTCCTTCTCAGAAGGAAAGCAACTTTTGTGCTGTTGACGGGTTTTAATTTACTTAATATAAAAATTCATTTTTCTTGCAAATTTTTTCGGATACTTTTTTGTAATTCGATGATCGAAAAGTGTCGGCGGGAGGAAAATGAAGGAGATGACGTTCTCGACGAATGTTTTCAAGGCTCGTTTTCGTTAAGAAACTCGAAAAAATAAAATACAATCCGTGCACTAATTTTCGAAAATTTTTCATTGCCTATGACCAACATTTTTTAAAGGAAATGTCTTTTTTTTTTTCCTTTTTTTCCCCCAGCTGAAAAAATTCCAGGGGATTTTATATCCAGAATTCTGTCAAGTTTTTCACCTGGGGGTAAAAATTTAAATTAGGGGTAAAAATTTAAAATAGGATTCTGACGTGGCCCTGATTGGCATTTCTATTTTGGATAAAAATATTTTTATATTATTGAGCATTTTTTTATACAGTTTAGTAATATCTCATTAATAGGAATTTATAGATACTGAAACAGGGCTTTGAAGAATTTTTCACGTTGAAACCAAACATCGGGTAAAAATAAGGAAATCACAAGATTTTTCATACTTTTTCATATTTTTTCTATATTTTCGTGAAATTTTAAGGGATTTCAAAAGTATTTTTTCATGGAATTGCGAGGAATTTTATGGAATTTTAAGAGATTTCTAATAATTTTTTTACAATCTTTTAAAAATATTCAATATCATTTAAAATCCTTAAGATTTCTGATAGTAAATAAATAAAAATTTAGTTTTGAGAACTTTAAAAACTTTTGTTTTCTATTTTTATTCCAGGAAATGTAAAAAAATTGAACCCAATATTTCTTGGGCTCATTTTAAAGGTAAATTTCTATTTATATTGCTTTAAATTCTTATGAAATCCTTTAGGAAATCTTGTCATCTCTGAAATTTTGGAAAATATTTTAAATTCCCTAGAATCACTTGAAATCTCTTAAAATTCCACTAAATTCTCTTAAGCTCCTTTACGATATCTTATAAATTTAAAATATTTTGAAAGTTCTCGAAAATCCTTACATTTTTTGGAAATCCTTTTAAATTTTACAGAATTCATTAAAATTTCTTAAAATTTACTTACAATTCCCTAAAATCACTTGAAATATTTTTAAAATCCTTTAAACTTCTCTATCATCATTTAAAATTCCTTCAATTACATAAAAGAAATCCTTATAACTCTAAAATCTTGAAACTCCTGAGAATTATTTGAAATAAAAAAAGTTTGCTTAATCACTGATTGTTTCTATATAATTATTTTTACAACATATAAAATAATTCTATACAATATAAAATTCTATAAAATTAAATAGTTTAATAATCAAATATCGTGAATAATAAATCAGCAGAATAGTTTCTGGTGTGACCAGTTTTCCCTAGTTGGGGTATTTTCTAGGGCATTTTCAGGTTAAACTGACAAGACCCTGGCCAGTTTTCCTTAAGTAGAAATTCTTTAGTAGGGTCCTTAAGCAGGATGCTGCCAAAGCGTTACAAACCTTGTGTGGGCCTTGCCAGTTAACCTGATTAGAGCCACATCAGAAGTAGGGAAAACTGGTCAGAACCCTGTCAGAACCCCTTAAAAATTTCTGATGGTGATTTTTATAAAATTTTGATGTAACAGAGTATTCTTATGGTAATTTGTAGTAAGTGGTTGGTCATAAGAATGAAACCCTTTCTTGGAGAGTGCTATTATCCTACAGTTAGAGTACTATATAATATAGAATATCTGCTGAGACCCTTTATAAAATATCGTACATATGTACAGAAAATATACAACATAGATAGTGTAGTTGTTTCTTTATCTAGTGTATTATGCATGAGTGCATAGATACATATGTTAGGTTCTATTCTGCCGTTGTGCATGGAGGTTTTTCATGCATCTGCACCTTTTATGGCCCACCAGTCTCTCAGTGGAAAATAAAGCTAAACACCCGGCTCGAGAGCAACGAGACGTAAGAGAAAGGCAAGATTTATTACAGAGGTTCCTATAAATCCAACCTGGACACATAACTTCTCCCACCATCTTTTGTCTTATTTTTCCGAAAATCTCGAAATGATTAAAAATGAGAATCTACGCTTTCTGAAATGTTTACTCAACTGGCAAACTTGCCTCATTTGCTCGAAAGCTTTCTCTGTCATATATATCTTTCTACTATATTTCAAGTTGGATTTTCTAAGTTTAAATAAATATAATCCATTTTAATAATAATAAATATAAAATTATAAATCCCTCCCCTTAAATCAAAACTCTTTTCGGCAAAATAAATAAAATTTCCTATACTATTTTATTTATGTACAGTTCACTATTCGCTCGTCCTTAAACTCATATGAAAGCCTCTTTAGTGTGAGCCAAGTTCAAATCTAAAAATTCGATTTCCTCATTTTACTCAACAAATATTTAATTTTTAATTTTTTCCTTTTGTAGGATTAAGCAACTTTTAAGTAGAATTAGGCGTACAGAGCGAGAAAATATCTAATTCAAATATTTTAAGAAAAATGAAAATATACAATTTTGAAGATAGATTTTTAATTCCTCGTTTTATGTAAAAAGTATTGGAATTAAATATTATTTTGCTCTGTAGGCAGTTTTATCGTTGAAAAAATATGAGTGGTACAGAGCTAGATAATATTTATGTATAATTTTCGTTGAGTAAAATAGAGAATGGAATTTTGAGCTTAACACTTGTATCCAACGCCCTTAAGTGGAATTAATAGAATTATATAATAATTATTATTACACTACCGGTCAGAATTGAGTTCATCTATTTTTCGAATTCAATAAAAAATTACAGTTTTTTTTCTTTTAAGTAAGTTAAAAGATATTTCAAAATCCTAATTAAAATAAGCAATAATAATAACGTAAATAAATAAAAATAAAGAAAAAAAATAAAATTGTTCTTATTTCTTGGATTTGACTGAAGTTTCTGACGTCTAATATGAGGAATTTTTGTTCTTTCCTTTGTTTTTACATTTATTGGAATAATATCAGAAAAGAAAAAAAGATTCCCAAAATCTTTTTTACTTTTACTTATTTACTAAAGCTGAAATTCAAGGGATTTCATAGAGGCTGCAAGTTGTTTTAGGGAATTGCAAGTTATTTTAAGAAATTTCATTTGTATTTCAAGAACTTCAAGGAATTTTAAAAGATTTCAATAGATTTTAAGGAATCTCAGAGAATTTTTAAAAGAGCTTGAAAGAATTTTGAAAATAATGTCCTAGGGATTTCTACTGATTTCAGAAGATTTAAATACATCATAAAGGATTTTTTTCGATTTTGAATTTAAGAAATTTCAAGGGATTAATAAATCTAAATTAATTAATTAATTAATACCTCTTGAAATTCCTTAAAATCACCCTAAATCTATTGAAATCCTTATATAATTTTTGAAATCTTATAAAATCTCATGGAATTCCTTAAAATCTCTTAAAATCCTTAAGATTTCTCATGAAATCCTTTAAAAGTCTTATGAAAATTCTTGAAAATCCTTAAATTCTTTGGAGTTATTTAAAAATTATTGAATATCATTTAAAATCCTTTAAAATAATTTAAAAAATTTTTTATTTACTTGAAAATCCTAACTCATTTGAATTTTTTAAAAAAATTCTTTACAAATTCTCTAACATCATTTGAAACCTATTGAAATCGATTTAAATTAATTAAAATTACATAAAATCACTTGAAATCTGTTGAAAGTCCTTTAAAGTTCTTTAATATCAAAAATCTTTAAATTACTTTAAAATTTTGAAGCTACCATAAATTCCTTTGAAATTTTGTAAAAATTCTTTAAAATCTCTTAAAATTCTTAAGATTTCTACTAGTAAATAAATAAAAATTTAGTTTCGAGAACTTTAAAAACTTTTTTTTCTATTTTTATTACAGGAAATGTAAAAAAATTGAACTCAATATTTCTTGAGCTCATTTAAAAGGTAAATTTTTATAGAATTTGACCAACTGAATTGACAATTATTGGTATAATTGCACAATGTTTTTCCTGTGGAGAAAAATACTTATACAAAATATAGGAAATAATTAATCATGCAGTTTCTCAAAAATACATTAAAATTTAAATTCACTTGATTTTTATTATTATTTACCTGCTGATCAGTCGATATTAAAATTTTCACGTATTTTAAATTCAAAAATCCCTCCTACAATGCAAAGAGATAATTAGTCTGTCAGATTCTACAGAAATTTACCTTTAAAATGAACCCAAGAAAAATTTAAAAAAAAGAAATTCAAAAAATTTTTAAAAATTACTAAAAATAAAAAAAATTTTTAAAAAGTACTAAAAAGAAAAAAAATTAAATCTCTGATACAATTAAATTAAAAAAAAAAACCTTAATGAGCCTCAAAAAACTGGTAAACTCACAATTCTGACCTATAGTATAAATCATAATTAAACGAATTTATTTAAAAACTTTTAAACATGTTTCGAATTAAAATTAATTACTTAATCATTCAAGTAATAATTTCGTTTACATTTTTTGGCATACAGAAAAGAAATTGTGCTAGTCTATTTTTTCTTTTTTTTTCTTCATAGGTGAGGCTGGATATTGAATAATCAGAAAATATCTTTCCAAGGAAGTAAATACTCGTTATTAAGTTTAAGAGAATAAGTACTTCGGTAACGAAAAGTAAGAGGCTTGCGCTTGAGATTGCCAGGTCTGTAATACGATTTTATTTTTATATTTTGAGTGCGGCAACGAAACTATAAAAGAACTTTCGTTTCCGACCACCGAAAACTTGATGAAAAATACGTTAAGTTTCTCATGTAGAGGACGACGTTAATTCGTTTCTTATAGCCGGATATATTTATCCTTCTGTCTAAATTTATCGTCAACTTACAAGAGAAAACAGAATTCCCAAATTTCCCCAAGAAACAAGAGATTTATTTTTTATTAATAATACAAAATCACTATTTTTCTCGGGTGAACGGAATTTTTCAACTGTGAATTGAAATACGATTTGAATTTAATTTTCGATTCCAATTTTCGAAACTCAATTTCGAGGGAAGCGTCTCGTGAAAAACAATCGGGTCATTGACCGTAATCGTCTGGACTCATTCGTCTTTGATATTGATCCAGTTCTCCTGTTTTCGCATTCCTATCGATAAATCTCGAATCCTGCAAAAGCAAATAAAAAAATTATTTTATTTTCTGCCCCTGGAAAACTTGCCAAAGTGGAATGACAAGAATCTTTAAATTAAAATTTACCTAGTCACTTTTATCGAGAAATTCTCGGATTGGAGAAGTACAATGACCAGATGCTAGATGAGGCTGCGAATTTTTATATGTAAATATCAAATCGATAAAATGCAATGTGCAAGTTGCGTGAAACGCGACTCGCTTTGGATTCTTATGCATACATGCATATATTTTGCATATCCAATCAATAATTCTATATAAACATGCAAGCCAAGAAAATCAATTTTATTGTGAATTACTGTCAATTCAAACGATTGCAAGTTCTAATATGAAAATTCAGTTTCCTTATTTTACTCAAGAAATATTAGATTTGGAATTTTTCCCCTTTGTAGAATTAATTAATTTTCTACTAGAATTAGGTGTACAGAGCGAGAAAATTTATAATTTAAATATTTTAAGAAAAATGAAAATATACAATTTTGAAGATAGATTTTTAATTCCTCGTTTTATGCAAACACTATCGGAACTAAATATTTCTTGGCTCTATACGCAGTCTTATATTTGAAAAAAGATATTTGAAAAGTTGAGTAAGATGGAGAAATCAATCAATTAAAAATTTCTGTTCTAATTTTACAATCTAAATATAATGAAAATTAATTACCAAATCGAAATTTTACAATAAATTTGAAATTTCAATACACGAAAAATATTTGATACGTTATGCCTATACAATTTTTTAATTTCTTAGGGGAGTTAGTAAAGTTCTAATCTAAAAATTCGATTTCTTCATTTTAATCATCAGATATTAAATTTGAAATGTTTTCACTCTGTACGCAATCTTATATATAAAAAAAGATGAGCGGTAACAGAGCGAAAAAATATTTATATATAATTTTTGTTAAGTAAAATGAGGAACAGAGTTTTGAGGGTCCCTTAGGGGTGTTAGCAAGGTTCTAATCTAAAAATTTGATTTCCTTATTTTACTCAACAAGGAGTATTTAATTTGAAATTTTTTCCTTTGGTAGGATTAAGCAACTTTTAAGTAGAATTAGGCATACAGAGCGAGAAAATATCTAGTTCAAATATTAAAAAAAAAAAAAAAATGAAAATATTCAATTTTGAAGTTAGATTTAATTTAATTTAGGTTTAATTCCTCATTTTACGCAAGAAGTATCGAATCTAAATATTTTTTCGATCTGTACGCAGTTTTATATTTGAAGAAAGATTAGTGCTACAGAGCGAAAAAATATTTATCTATAATTTTCATTGAATAAAATGGAAAATTAAATATTGATCTTAACACTTCGGTCTAACGCCCTTAAATTATTTCCTTAAAATTTCAAATATGACGCAAGTTATTAATTCTACCTCTGTAATCATAATTATTCTGCCTTTGTGTTTGAAGTAACTGATTTTCAGATGCAGATGCAGAGGTTGATTAGTTATTCAGTCACTTATAATGAGATAAATCGCTTTGTTGACGTTAACTCAATATTGCATAAAGTAATCGTAGACACAATGAATTTATGAAATGTAGACTCGGATTTACAGTTATTTCGAGAAGAAAGGGTTTATTGCTCTTATAATAAAACAAAGCTAATGACAAACGAATCCCCTACCAGAATAAAGAACTTTGTATCATTCTGTGATTTATACAGTGTAAAGGCGGTCATTGCGCCTATAGAGGGTTCATGTAACTCTAAAATATAAAAAGTAAGGGGATTGATGGAGACTCGACTTGGCGATATTTCCGCCGAAGGGTTGGCGACCTGCCAACTAAGAACGTTTGACGTCTACCTCGATTCATAAGGAAGTCTGCCAAAAATGAGAATGACTTCGATCCTATCGAATTGCTCTCTCAGAGAAAAAAGAACGCTTCACGGCTTTCCAATCCACTATTTCTAGTATTCCTTGAGTTAATACGAAAATGGCTATAAACCGGCAAATTCCCAATATCCTCAAATCACTTGCTTCCTCTTACTTATCGCTCCTTACTTAATCTGAAAAACATTCATCATTTAGACTTGGGAAATATTAAATTTAAAAATTAAATTAAACTAAATTAAATTAAATCAAATTAAACGTTATACTACATTTTTTAGTTAAAACAATCAATTTTCCATTGGGTTGAAGTTTCAGACGTCCACATTCAAACAAATTTTTTCTGAAACAATAAACAAACGTATAGAGTAAAAGAAAAAAATATATTTGAATTAAACAAAATTTGTTTCATTCAAAGGAAGTTTCTCTAAATCAAAAAAATTTATTTCATCATATTAAGAAAAATTTCTTTAAATCAAACAAATTTTGTTTAATTCAAAACTATTTTTTCTTTTGACCCTAAATCATACTAAATAGTATGTTTGATTTAAACAAACTTTTTTCTGAGTGATGAAGATTTTTTTACATTTGAAAGAAATACAAAATATATGTTTAAAAAAGTTTTCACAGTATTTTTATTTATTTACTAGAAGAAATTTATCTAGCGTTGACAAGGATTTTCAGAGAGGATTTTCGTAAGATTTACGAAAGATTTATGAAATTAAAAAAGGATTTTAAGAGATTTCTAGTGATTTTAAGGAATTTCAAAGAACTCTAAAAGATTTTTAATGATTTTTTATTTTTGCCATTTTAACTGATTTTTGGTTGATATTTCAAGATCTTAAGACATTTACAGAATATTAAAAAAAATTTCAAGTAATTTCTGTAATTTTAAGGGATTTCATTTGAAAATTTGTAAATTCTCTTAAATTCTTTTAATAATTCCTTAAAATCACTGTGAATATTTTTAAATCCTTTAATAATTCTTGAAATCTTGTTAAATCTCTCGAAAATCTTTAGAATGATTTTGAAATCATTTATTCTCTTTAAGAATCCTTTAAATTCCCAAAAATCAGTTGAAATGTCTTGAAATCTATAAAAATCTCTCGAACATCTTTTCTATAACTTTTTCAAATTATTTTTAAAATCCTTTGAAATAGTATGAAAAATCTTCAGATATCTTGACATTCCCGAAAATCACTTAAAGATTTTATTATTTATTTTATACTTTATTTTTATTTACTTAAGATTTGTTAAAGTCACTTCAAATCTTTTTAAATACTCGAAAACGCTGGGTACATTTATTTTAGTAAATAAATAAAAATAAAATGGTTTTGGAAACTTTTTTTGATCTAATAAACAAGAAATCTAATCTAATAGAAAATCTTAATCTAATAAATGTAAAAAAAAGTGTTGTCAAGTAAACGTCTAAAACTTCAACAACAATTTAGAAATTTATCAAAATAATATCTTTCCAAATAGATAGATTTTTAGTTCAAAAGAGACTGAAAATAATATTTCTATTTACAACTTTTTCAAAAGTTGCCCGAACTTATAAAAAAAAGAAAATTATTAAAAAATGTAATCCTTTTAATTTTCGTCGTTTATATTTACTTCAATAATTTTCCAGTTTTCTGTTCATAATATATTAATATATAATAGATTTTAGGGCATTAATATGGCTACCCTCTCAGGGCCTGCTTAGTCTACCTAACCAGAGCCCTAATAGTTCATCATGGCGAACTATTCAGACGCTAGTTAGATTTCCTAGTCAGAGCCCTAATAATACAACAACAAAAAGTTGGGACAAACTAGTTAAAACTCGACTTGGGTCCTAGAACAATTTCTACCCAGTTTTTGAAAAATCGTCTATAATTAGTACAATCCTTTTCTGTAGACTATAGAAATCCCAAAAAATGTAGCCAAGTTTTGTAAATATTGCACAGAAATCTTTCGAAAACTTAAAAATATTTCCGGGTTCTTTCAAGTTATTAAATATAAAGGGTGCATTTGCAGCGGAGCATTGTGCATGGTGGATATAGTGGAGGGCAGTTCATTCATAAATCACGCGTTCTATAGAATAATAAAAAATTATCTATTTCGAAAATATACTTTCGAAGAGTTATCTATTTAAAAAAAAATTGAATTTCTTCTAGATTAGGTCCACGATGTGAGAGAAAAATATGATTTTTCCGGTTTTGTACGAGCAAAAAGAAGTGGGCGCGTGAAAACTCTTAAGGCCGTGTAAGACTTGCCCGATCCCTACCTTACCGACATTTTTTTCTCTGCAACGCTACGTCTATATTTATTAAGATATCAAATTGAAAATTTTTAAAATTAAAGAAAATATGCTAAGGTATGTTTATCTGGTCTTAAATTTTTGTAAATATAAAAAAAAAATTTTTCAAAAAAATTGTTTATAACATTTTTTTTTATAAATGTCAATATTTAGGACCAGATAAACGTACCTTAATGCTTTAGCTTCAATTTTAGAAATGTTCAATTTGATATTTCAATGAATGTAGAAGTATCGTTGCAAATAAGAAAATTTCGGTAAGGTAGGGATCGGGTAAGTCTTCCATGGCCTTAAAGAAAATCGAAAAGACATTTCTATCTTTTCATCAAGTCTTACAGATTCGTAAATATTATTATAAATATAAATAAATTATTATAAATATTGTAAATTATTCTTGGCATAATTTTGTCTGGAAATGACTACAGGGAATCATATTTGATAAGGCCACGCGCCCACAGAAGACGTGACTTTCTTGCCCACGTAAATCTTGCTTGAGATGAGAAAAAGCAAAAGCAAATCAAGCGGACATTGAAGATTTTGCGTGAGAGCCTGCGGGAAAAATACTTTCAAAGTTACAGATCACTGATATTCCTCAAAGAACTCTCCTTTAATTGACCTTTAAAATACGCATCAAGTCACAAAGTAGTATTTTATGCACCAAGGGAGAGAAGAGAGACTTTTTCAACGAATACTGAGAGTAAAAAAAAGTCCCTCTCGCCCGTGACACACACAATATTTTTTATATCACATGCATTATTTCAGACTTTTTTCGTGCACACTAAATATTTAGTGTGTAATTTTGAGTAAGAAGCATGATTGTCGGCAATTTTTAGGCTTACAATAAATTATGCAAAAATTAATTTCAAAATTTTGTTTTTTAGACATATAAGATTATTTTATGACAATTTATTGAAATTAACGACAAATGTGAGAGATTTGCCCGTGTAAAAATTTCCCTATCTTTCCCCATTTAAAGTAGGGTTCTAGCGTGGCCCGGACTAGAAGTTCTTGTCTAGAAAAAACTAATCAGGGCCCTGTCTGGCGTTAGTAAGATATTTCTTACGATTTTTGAGCATTTCTACTTCAAATCGTCCCAAATGCATAACTATATACGTTTATAATTAAAAATATATATTGCGGGGACCTGATTAGGGCCGCAGCTGGGCCTTTTCTTTGATAGGGCTGTGGAAGGGCGATTCCCGATAAGCCCCTATTAAAACATCTAGTCGGGGCCTAACTGACAAAAGCGTTATGATCTAGCTGGGCCCCGACTAGTTTTTCCCATCAGGAACCTAACTAGTTTTCCCGTCAGAGCCCCGACTTTAAAAACTAGACCTCTATCGAAATTTCTACACGGGCTTTACTGAAAAGTAGTTTCAGCTCCGCTTTAAAAACATGAAAACCGAGTGAAATCCTGCATGTGTTGTAAAAAAATATTTAGATCAGTTTATAGATTAATTATTGCACGAGGCAAATTCATAGTTAATTATATTCAAGATAGGAATCAGATTTAATTATTAAAAAAAAAAAAAGAGAGAGAACAGAAGTCTTATATTCAAAAACGATAATAATTAACTTCTGTTTTATTTATAAATGCATTTTCGTAAATTCGTAAATAAAAGGCTTCACCTTAACCTTTGACCCTCGGAGCGCTCTATTTAAATCTTCATGACAATGGAAAGATTTTCTATTTTAAAAATGTTAGAAGACTATTTAAAAGAGCAATTTAAAAAAAGATTTGATATTCACAAAAAAGTGAGCGCTCCAAGGTCTTTTTAACAAATATAATAAATAATATTTAAATTCAAAGTCGCGTTACTCTCTACGACCGAAAAAGGCACAGTTTTTTTTTTTAAACAGGGAAAATCTTCTTCGTTTTCCTCTTTTTTCTTTTTTTTTTTTAATTTTCCTTGTTTAACGAAAATTGATATACACTAAGCAGTCAATATAAAATCAAAATAAACGTCCTATACCTTTTTCGGTGTACTTTTTACAAAATTCTAATTTCGGTCCAAGGTCCGATTATTATAAATAAAGTAAATATCATTCTTTGATCAGGTTTCGATTTGCGTCTTTGATCTCTTAATTACATGATTAAATTCACATTTAGAATAATTGTATTTTTTTACAAACCAAAAAGCGTTCAGACTTTACCATTTGAGTTTCAGCCTCATTGCTTTTCTTCAAATTCCAGGCTGCCAATAATTGAAGATCTTTTTTGTTTTTGTGAAGTATTTGTGTTCTTTTTCTTTTTGGGCCAAAGTTCCACGGTTTTTGAGAAACGGTGCTTGCAAGGCGTGGCAGAAAATAGATGATGCGAGCTCGATGAGTAGGGGGGATGATGGTAGGGAGGATGAAGTGTGATGGGGACAAGGGGGGAATAAAAAATGGACAACGGGAGGAAGAAAGCATAGAGAGAACCGTTAGGAGAGAGTTAAGGACGATTTATCAGATTTATGAAGTTTTAGGCTGAATGAGGATGGGACGCAAAGGGATATTAACGTCCTCTCGCCCACCGAAGTAAAGCATCCGCCAGGACGTCGAGATGCGCTTTCGTCTGAAAAATAAAAATAAGCAAACATTGCATTATCTCTGGCAAACTGATATACATACATATATATATATTATACATTTACTGAAATATGGCTTTTATGGATTCTTTTATAAAGTCGTACTAGTAATATTAAGACAGAGAATACCAATTTTACAATTGAAATTTTAGAAATATTAAAGGATTAATGATTTTAAAGACTAAAAGTCCTGAAAATTACTAAATATCACATAAAATATCGTTAAATCCCGTAAAATCATTAAAACTCCCAGGAAATGTCATGAAATCTCTTAAAATCCCTTGAAAGTCCTCAAAATAAGTTATTTAATTTAATCCCGTAAAATATCGTGAAATCCCTTAAAATTATCTAAAATACCATGAAATCTCTTAAAATTCCTTTATCATCCTTCAAAATCATGTAAAATTACTTCAAATCTCATAAAGTCTCATTATATCTCTTTAAATTACTCAAAATTTCATGAAATTTCGTTAAATTCTTTAAAATTCTTGAAAATCCAATATAATCTCACCAAATCCTTTAAAATTTCTGTAAATAAATGTTCTTAAAATTACTTAGAATCTCCCAAAATATCATAAAATCACATGAAATCCCTTGAAATTCCTGAAAATCCATTGAAATCTTGTAAATCCCTTGAAATCCCTTAGGTCATTAAAATAACTTAATATCCTATGAAATATTGTAAGATCTCTGAAAATTTCTAAAAATTCCATACACTTTAGTAAAATCCTTTAAAATTTTATAAAATTCCTCGAAATTAAGACAGAGAATACGAATTTTACGAAATTTATTGAAATTTTAGAAATGTTAAAGGATTTCACAATATTTCAAGGAATTTTATGAAATTTATTCTGATATTCAGAAATTTTAAGGGATTTTACTATTTATTAGGGTTTGATAAATAAAGAGTTTTTGAAAATCAAAAAATTTGAAATCAAAATTTCATGGGATATTTAGATATTTTGAGGGTTTTAATGGGATTAAATGGGATTTTGAATAAAATTAAGAAATATTAAAGGATTTTACCAAAATCGGGGATTTTCAGAAACTATTAAGGAATTTCACGGTATTTTTTGGGATTTTAAGTGATTCCAAAAGTTTTAAGGGATTGCATTCAATTTTTAGATATCTTAAAGGTATCAATGTGATTTTTTGGAATTTTGAATAATTTTAAGGAATTTAAAAGAATTTTATAAATTAATTGAGATTCCTAAAATTAGACTAGAAATTATAAATTTTTAAATTTCAAAAATAAAAATCTCTGAATTATTTTGTATACTTATGAAATTCCATAATTTTTCAAATCCTACATTTTTTGGGGAAAAATTACTTTACCGTCCCTTAAAATTCTTTGAAATCTTTTGGAACTGTTTGTTGTTGCAACAATGATTGAAATTTCGTTTTATATAATATATTTTTAAATATACGTATGATAATATTATTTTCACAAATTAGAATTTTAATTTTATTACATTGTATTAGGAAACTATTCAATCAAAGAAAAGAGAGAGAGAGAGAGAGAGAGAGAGAGAGAGAATAGAAAGAAACAAAGCATCGACCCGAGTTTGAATCTGTCAAAAACAACAGGATTCAATTCCTTCAACAATTGAGACAAAATGAACGAAAAAAAAAACCGAGCGTGGCTTGCTTGCTTTCTTTCTTCCTTCTTTCACACTAGGAAGTTTGCCACTTGATGCTATCGATTGTCGCGTCATTTCAAGTTCCAAGTTCCAACTCACTTGCCTACTTACCTTTTGCAAAAAAAAAATAAGTACAACGCCCGTTTTCGGAAAATCGATCGGCCTGGAAAAAGACGACAGGCGAAAATTGGTGGAAAACTTTTTCGGTCGCGATGGCAGCCTTTGAAAATGCGAAGTGGCAGCACCCGGTTGACTGTCACCTTACCTTCGACCTACTCCCCAGTTTTTTGACTTTTGAAAAAAACACTCCCAGTTTTCGTGGATGGAACGTAGAAAAATTGGTCAACGCTCGCGACTTGATTCAGGGGATATTTAAGATTGTGAAAACGGTACTTACGTTTCAGTAAAAAAGATTGTTTTCACAAGAAACGATAAAACATAAAACCAACACTTCCGAAAAGTACCGCAAGTTAAAATGGCGGACGTGGAAAGGATTCATGCTGTGTGCCACGTATAGGGCAAGAAGGGAGGCGCTGATTGGTTGAGTGAGTCACGTGATTCGCGAGGGCGCTGAGAGAGTTTTGGTGAAATGTGATTAGTGGATTTTTTAAAGATCCAAAGGAATTTAAAGGCAGGGAGAAAA
>UCOH01011928.1:0-26217 GCA_900474275.1 Synergus japonicus | reverse complement strand
TTTGAATAATTTTAAGGAATTTAAAAGAATTTTATAAATTAATTGAGATTCCTAAAATTAGACTAGAAATTATAAATTTTTAAATTTCAAAAATAAAAATCTCTGAATTATTTTGTATACTTATGAAATTCCATAATTTTTCAAATCCTACATTTTTTGGGGAAAAATTACTTTACCGTCCCTTAAAATTCTTTGAAATCTTTTGGAACTGTTTGTTGTTGCAACAATGATTGAAATTTCGTTTTATATAATATATTTTTAAATATACGTATGATAATATTATTTTCACAAATTAGAATTTTAATTTTATTACATTGTATTAGGAAACTATTCAATCAAAGAAAAGAGAGAGAGAGAGAGAGAGAGAGAGAGAGAGAATAGTAACAAAGTAGCAGATATACGAATGTGACAAGAAAATCGAGTAAACAGTTTATCAAGGGACACCACTTGTCAAAAAATAGTGCTTCGTCATTCTTGAAGTAAGAAAATATTTAAGGGTTGCTGAAGGACATTTCCTACGTCATGAACGTCTTAAAAAGATTCTGTTAAAATGAAATAAACACGATAGTAAACCCAACAACAAATAAATAATAATAAAAATAAAATAATGATAATAATAACAATACAGTAAAGATAATAATAATAATAATAATAATAATAATAATAATAAAGATTTCAATTCTATATCACAACTTTAATGTCTTATTTAATTTATGATAAAATATTGTAAAATTTCTAGAGAATTTTATTTTTTCAAATTCGTTTTTGATGAAATGGCAATTTTTATTGGAGAGTAAGTATTTTGAGAAACCGAAAATTTCTGGTGAAAACTGAGAAAAGAAAAACGATTTAGTGAATTTGGAAAGTTATAAAATTTCCGTTTTGAAGATATCTTTCCTGGCTTACTACGAGTATTATTTGGGATTGTAGGACAGATCGAATCGAGTTCAACGACTTATGATGAAGTAGCAGTCTCATGACCTAATCGTGAAATATACGAGCTAAAAGTTTTGCGAGAGCGAAACCCAGGACAAATAAGAACAAGTCAGTAGGTAAGGATAATAATCGTTTCATTCTTCAGTGGAACAAGTCGAATATAGTCAGACGCCTAGCGAACTCACTGATATTGACGATTCTTGTATATGTTGTAGTTCATTAAAAACTAAGAGATACGTGTTTTCTTTTTTTATCTGGAAAAAAATATCTAAGGAGTGAAAAATGCCCTTAAAATTCACCCTCAAAAATAGTTTTTTTCAAATTTCTTGTTTTCTAATCAATATATTTTAATAAAACTAAATGGATAATAATCCTTATAAAAAGTGTAAAAAATTCTGTGAAAAATTCCAATTCTGAAAAAAGATTTAAAAAACGATTCTAATTGAGAAAAATCCAAATTCTGAAAGAAAGATTTCAATTCTAATTTTGAAAGATTAAAATTCTGAATGAAAAATACAATTCTGAAATATTTCAATTTTAAAAGATTCAATTCCAATTCTGAAGGATTCAATTCCGAAAGATTCAATTCCATTTTTGAGAAATTCCAATTCCAATTCTGAAATATTCAATTTCAATTCTGAAAAATTCAAATTCTGTGTCACAAATTCATTTTTAGAATATTTTCACTACAAAGACGTTTCTTACAAGTACAATTTTTTACACTTTTTATAAGGATTACTACCCATTTGATTTTATTAAAAAATATTGATTAGAAAAAAATATATTTAAAAAAACAAAAACGGTTTTTGGAGGTGAACTTTAAAGGAATATCATTTCTGAAGAAAAAACCTAAAAATCATAAAAACTTTTTTAAATTCGGAATAAAATGATGAGATATTAGAATTAGCTATGTATATTTCATCTGTCCTGAAATTAAAAACTCACTTTTTACATTTTCCTTAAAATTATATTTCAATGTAGAAAAGAAGAAAAAAAATCGAGATTCAATAAAAAATAATAGAGGTAAGGGCTGTTAAAAAATTCCTCACTTCAGATTTGACGTATCGCAAGTAGGTCAATTTCGTTATCTGATTTTCTGCACTTTTCCTTCGATCTTCCATCGAGTGAGAACTTTAATCAACCCTTGGGACGAAAAGGAGCAAGTAAGTATTCGTGTTCCCGATGAAAATCTGCTCAGCTTGAACTGCCTCGATATAAACTACGAATTCTTAATCTTGTGGCGAGAGAGAACATCCTGAACTGACTTTCTCTCCTAACTGCAATCCAATTTTGCCAATTTTAATCAAATATCTCGGAAAGTAAAATAAGTAGAAACATAATATTTATTCGAACCCCGGAAAAACTGTTTTCTCGATGAAGAAATTTTACTTTTGACAACTTTCACGTGATTTTTACGAAGTTCTCAAGACTTTTAGGATTTTTAACAGATTTCGTAGAATTTTAAGGAATTTCAGGATATTTCGAGGAATTTTAATATTAAATTAAAATTAATAAAAATAAATAAATATTAATATTTTAATTTATTTTAATATTTTTAATATTTTCATATTTTCATATTTTTATTTTAAGGGATTTTCAAATTTTTAGGAATAAAGGTTTTTAAGAACTTTAACAGATTCCAAGGAATTTTAAAGGAATTCAAAAGATTTTTATGATTCTTAAAAATGTTGTGGAGATTAATGAGATTTCTAATAATTTTAATGGATTTTAAAGGATCTAACAGGACTTTTAATTTTATCGCTGAATTCAAAGGATTTTAAGAGTTTTCACGAATTTTAAGAGGTTTTAACGATTTTTAACCGATTTCGAAGGTTTTCGTGAAATTTTAAGGGCTTATTTCGAAAGTAAATATATTCAGAAATATTGTGTCAAAATTTTCGAACGCTCCGAGAATTCTAACATTACATTTGAGCACTTCAAAGGTAGGTACCTCGAGTGCGCGACCGTCAGCGTATCGAAACAGGCAACCGCCGTTCATCGCAAGCTTCCAAAGAGGGCAGAACAAAGCCGAGAGAGGAAAGATTGGAAGAAAGTCAACTCTTCGAACGATCACCATTTTTTTATTTTTTGAAATAATTGAATAAATTATTGTCCTATCGAATCTAAAGCACTTTGATTTTTTTGTTTCAGACAACCCTGCTCCGAGATTTTATCAACAAGGCGGACCTACCTTCTTTTCGAGGTGTTGCGCTTGGCTGACATTTGTGGTCGTAAAAGTGTACAAAATAAAAAAAAATTTTTTTTTTTATATAGTTCAAGAGTGTATTTTTTTACTAAGCCTAAAAACTTTTATATCATAACCTTTATCCAGTATCCCAAGAAAAATTCACGAAAATCGCGTTTTTTTCGGCGCAAGTTACTAGACTGACTGACCCTCCTTAAATCTTGTCGTGAAATTTCGAGGAATTTTAAGAGATTTTTAAAAATTTTAGCGAATTTTAAGGAGTTTCGTCGAATTTCAATTTATTTTTACGGAATTCAAAAGAATTGTTGGATGTGAAAAATATTTCGTTTAATTTTAAAAGAATTCATGTAATTTTAAGAGATTTTTAAGAATTGCGAGGGATTTTATGTAATTTTAAGTAATTTCTGATAATTTTAAAGAATTTCATGGAATTTGATGAGAATTCTAATAATTTTAATGGATTTTAAAGAATATAAAGAGATTTTAAATGCTACTGTAAAATTAAAAAAAATTTCTGGTTATTTTAAGAGATTTTAAAGTTTGTCAACGAACATTATGGAGGGATTTCGAAAAAATGTTATGATTTTTAAAAGACAGTAGAATTTAAATTTAAGGCTGTACATTTTTTAAGAGCTTTCAAGAAATTTTTCGATTTTTAAAAAGAATTGTGGAATTTTTCTGGATTCTATGGAATTTTATGAGATTTATAATAATTTAAAAGGATTTCAAGATATTTCTCTGATTTGTAAAAAATTCTTTAGAATTTTCCAGAATTTTGTGAAATTTCTTGGAATTTCAAAAGGTTTCTAAGAATTTTAAGGGATTTCAAGATATTTTGTGTTATTTTAACGGAATTCATGCAATTTCAAGAGATTTAAAAAAAAAAGTTTAGTGTACAGTAAATTTTGTTAAGTCTGACGGAATTAAAAAAAATTTGGAAGGTTTTTTGTGGAATTTGAAGGAATTTTAACGTATTGTAAGGGATTTTAACGCATTTTTAAAAATTTCAACTAACTTCAAGAGGTTTTGAAGAATTCTAAAAGAGTTTAACAAATTTTGAAGAATTTCGAAGTTTTTTGTTAAATTTCAGATTATTTCGTTACACCTCTTTTTACATTCTCATCAGAGAGAATGTATTAGATTTGTGTAAAATTGGACCCCCCCAGTTTTCATCAAATGTCCACGTTTTGGGACCCCCTGAACCCGAAAAACATGTTTTTACGAATATGTCTGTCTGTCTGTAGATTTTAGTTTGTTAGCACGACGATAACTTTCGAAAGAATTGACCGATTGGATTGTCCTTTGGTATACTCTCTTAGTGTCCTAAAATGAAAGTGAAGTTCGTTGGCCAGCCATTTTGGATAAAAATTCAAAAAGTTGGAGCATTTTGAAAATTTTTGAAACCACTTTTTTTTTTAATTTAAAAATTCTAATGACGGATCTTCCTAGTACTTAAACAGACGAACAATTTTTCTTAATGACTTTTTTGGATAAAAAAAAAATTGAAAGACATAACATTTTGAAAATCCAAAAAAATGAAATAAAACTTGAATTAGAAGCCAAACAACGCACAATATGAAAAAAAGTCTAAAGATGAAAAATGTTTCTTTTCGAACACTCTATACGATAGGCATAATAAGAAGTTTTTGAATTTCCTTAAAAAATCGAAAATTCCAATTTTGAGCCAAATAACGCGAGATACAGAGAAAATGATAAGAAACATAATTATTGGCCTATAAAAAGATCTACAAGTTGAACCACTTGAACCACTGTTTAACAGGATGAGTAGTTTTAGTTTTAATCATGAAAAATATTGTTAAACAAAGCCGAGAGCAAGTGCCCTGATGAGAATGTACTCCTTAAGGTCGATAGAACCTTAAGTAAATTAGCTTTCGTTTGCATTCCATTCCATATGCCCGCCGCGTAAACGGGCAGATTTTTTATGATAGGATTGCCTTACACCTCATTTTTAAGATATGAAAAGTTTATACCTCCACATTTCTCTGAAATCGTAACAATAAAATTCTATTGCTAAGGATAAGACTTATATTTCAATTTTTTGCGTAAAAGAAAAATGCCGGGGAAAAATTGAAGAAAGTTGAGAGAGAAAGTGAGGGTGCCCGCTGCGCGCCGCTACTATTGTATATGTAGTAATATCATATTTTCTCTCTTGAAACCTTCTTTTTCGCCTATACCTACATCGACATCATTTTGACGCGCAACTAAGTAGGTTTCACACTCGAGATGAATTTTTAAATTGCCTTTTTACCTGCCACTATAACGCATTAACTGGCACAATATCTATAAACTCCTCCCCAGAATCTAAGTGAAGTCGTGCAATTTTAAACCATCACACTTTCATCTTAAAACGTTTTTTTTATATGAGATTAAATAAATCTCTTAAAACATTATTTCTATCGCGCTTAAGAGATGACGATTTTTAATTTTTTTTCAATCTGAGCAATTAATTTATGTTAATTTCCCCGGCACTTTTTGCATTTTAAATGATACATGTATCTATCTTATAATAATTTCAATTCACGTTTGCATTTTCCTACATAAACTACAGAATTTTTTCCTAGAGATAGACTTCCTATCTCCCTTTCTCTATTTCCAAGTTTCCGAGAGTTGGAAACGTAATTTCCAGGAAAGATAGGAAAATTTGCATATCAGAAATTAATGCGGCGTCCTACATTGTAATAATGACGTAACCGAACCTGCAATCAGTGCTTGACGTGTTGGTAAATACTGAAACCCATACATCCTAGTTGATTTTCTACCTCCCACATATCAAGTCCCACATAAAGGATGTCACGAAATTTACGTATTTAAAAATCGAAGAAAACATTGGAAATCTTTTAAAATCGCGTGAAACACATTGGTATATTCGAAAATCCTTTAAAAATCTCTTGAAATTCTTTCAAGTCCAAAAACATCCCTTAAGATTTTTTTTTTAAATCCCCTAAAATAGCATAAGGTAGTCGGAAATCATTTTAAAAATTTCTTAAAATTCTTTGAAATCCCGCAAAATCCCTTAACAACTTTTAAAATCTCATCAAAAAAATCCCTTCAAATCATTTAAAATTACGTGAAATGCATTGATATAAAAAAACCCCTTAAAATCTTTTAAAATCCCCTGAAATAGCTTGACCTGCTTGAGACAGTCGGAAATCCTTTAAAATCTCGTGAAATAGCTTGAGAATAAATATTTCGAGAATAAATATTCAGAGACAGATTTTCCGGTAATAAAGTTTGCCTCTAGCTGTTTAGTGGCTTTCTCTTGATTAACGTATTTATTTTCTTTTCGTAGACACAAGGACACAACTCGAAAACTAATTCTACAAATATTTTATCCAGTAATGGAAAGGCACTTATCCAAGTCCTCTGGCAATTCCAGGGCAAAATTTTGTTATCTAGAATAGGTACAATGAAGCATAAAAAAAATATTAGGTTCCTGTGGATGATTTGCTTTGTCCTTTGTGTGTAGTTAATAGTCATAACGTATAGTATGAATTATAAATAGAAGTAATAGAGAATTTTCCCTGTTAATGATATCTAATTTTTTTTAGCCGACAGGACTTTGTTGATAAAAATAATATTCTGAAAAGAAAATATTTATAGAATATTCTCTGATTATTCCGTGAAAAGTTTAGTACAGAATTTTTAACGACTACTCTACAATATTCAGGAGCAGAGTTTTTTTTACTTTCTGGATTGCTGACTTTACATAAAATATTCTCATTAAAAGTCTCAAATAAGTATTAACAAGTATATTTTTTATTATTGAATGTATTAGAATTATTATTTAGTATTATAAGAATCATTAGAATTCTTAAGAATCAAAAGTATTCAAGATCGATAGATATATTTAAAGATATTCAAAATGGATTCAAAAGTATTGGAAAACATCAAGATTACTATAAAACCATTGAATTTAAATTCAATAGCATTAAAAAGAATTAAAGTTTGATGAAAAATAATTGACAGGAATACAAATAAATTTCATATAGACTTATAAATGAATTCGGAAAAGTTGCAGAAAACTCAAAATGAATTGGAAACAATTCAAATGAATTAAAATAAATTGAAAAGAATAGAAGCTGAAATTAAAATAATTCTAGTATATGCGAAATCATTAAAATTCATATAAAACAATTAAATTTAAATTCAAAAGAATTCAATAGGAATTCAGAAGGTATTTAAAGGTATTGAAAAAACTGCAATAAAATGAATTATTTGGAGAAAAAAATGCCTTGTAAAAATATTTCATTTACATATTAAAAATACAAAATATAAAATCGAATATTACCGACTAAATCAAATAACTTGTCGCCTTGTTAATTTTCATTTATTGTCCTGTGAATTGTATATAATTCACAGTAACTAATGCGCATGGGCGCGATGAAGTGCATAGTAATTTAATTGTGCTAAATTATACATTAACATATAATTAAAATAAATTTTAATGAAACCGTAAAATACGATGTTTCTCACTCCAATCTGTCATTCTCTATTTCTCTTCCGTCTGGTTTCTCTCACACAGAAGAAACCCCAACCCGAACTCACCGATGTTCATGATTCTTATATATATATATATATATATATATATATATATATGTTGTAGTAGTACATTAAATACTAAGAGATACGTGCTTTTTTTATCTGCAGAAAAACATATTTAAGGGGTGAAACCCGCCCTTAAAGTTCACTCCCAATTTTCTGAAAAATTCCAATTCTGAAAGAAAGATTCAAATACTGAATCAAAGATTTTTTTTGGAATTGGAATCTTTCAGAATTGAATCTTTGATTCAGAATTTGAATTTTTCAGAATGGGAATTTTTTTGAATCCTTCTTTCAGAAATGGAATTTTTTCACGGAATTTGTTACACTTTTTGTAAGGATTATTACCCATTTGGTTTTATGTATTAAAAAATATTGATTAGAAAAAAAGATATTTAAAAAGAAAACTATTTTTGGGAGTGAACTTTAAGGGCGGTTTGCACCCCTTAAATATTTTTTTCCGCAGATAAAAAAACACGTATCTCTTAGTTTTTAATGTACTACAAAATTTCCTTGTCAGTATTTAAATTCTCTTATTGCATAAATGTTTTTGAGGTGAATTTTCCAACAGACGCTTTTCAGTGGAAAATGTTACGCGAACTTTCGAATAATGTATACATTAGTAATTAGTTTATTGCGGATAATTCTAATTGTGACACGACACGTAACAGTGGGACGTTATGAACGCAGAAATGAAAGGAGCAAGCCGGAGGGAGTTGTAAATTAATGGTATTAACACGTCCTGCAAGCCCGGGCGACGCTAATTAAATAATCACGCATTCGTGATCTGCAAGGGGTGTAAATTGTCCGCGGGAAAATGCTGTGAACTCGGTCAGATTCAACAGAAGAATGTTTACAACAGCAATAAATAACAAAACCCTCTTTAAACCAACGTTCATAAGAAAAAGTGTTTTTTATCGTTTTTTTTTTATCGTGAAATAAAATAGAACAAAGAATATACTTATATATAAGGAGAACGAGAATTTAAAAAAAAAATAAAAATAAAATAAACAAAAAATAAAAATTAAGAAACAAATTTTTTTATGTAAATACAACAGTGAAAACAGAATTACAACTAGACTGTTATATTTAGTATTAACAGGCATCACAGAGCCTATTGTTATTTGAAAAAAAGGTGAAAAGATGATAAAAAAAATTCCATAAAAATAGGTGAGAAATACGATAAATAGGTGACAGAGAATTGAAACAAGTCCCTCAGCTCAAGTCAATATTTGAATTGAGAATTCAGGTGACATTCAAAAAAATGTAAAAGAATTGCGAAAAGAAGTTAAAAGTATCTAACAGTATTAGAAAAGAATAAAATAACTTTAAATAAATCAAGGCGGATACAAAAAACCAAGGTCAATTCAAAATAATTTAAGATGAATTGAAAAGAATTCTAGAACAATTCGATATCAACATTAATTTAGAGAATTTCAAGCAATTATATAGGAACTCTAATGGACTTTAGGAGTTTTTAGGGGATCAAAAAATATTAAATGATTTTAGACTTAAAATAATTTAAAGTTTTAAAAGATTTTTAGGAATGTTTTTGGACTTCAAAAAATTTCAAGAGATTTTAAAGGATTTCCAATTATCTCAAACTATTTTAGTGGATTTTAAAAGATTTTTTTATATCAATGCAATTTCATGCGAATTTCAAGAATTTCAAGAGATTATTTGAAAGGATTTCCAGCTATCTTACGATATTTCAAGAGATTTTAAAAGATTTTGAGAGATTTTTTTAGACTTGAAAGAATTAATTTCTGAAATATCCCAATTCTGATAGATTCAATTCTGAAAGACTCAATTTTGAAAGATTCAAATTGCAAAGGGATTTTTAGTAACTGTCAAATAGATTTCAACCAATTATATAGGATTTCATGACATTTTTATCTGGCAGAAAAAGGGTGGTTTATGTAATTCTACTTATCTTCATAGCAACTCTTAAATAAATCTTTTGTGTAAGATTCTTGCTTCTCGAACCATAAAAAGCAGATTGCAATGATAAAGAACTAAAGATATATTTTTATTTCCACGAAATCGATTAATTTCCGTGGAAGCTTAGGTAATCAACGTTTTTCAAGTTTGTTGCACATAAGCTTCTAAAATGAAACTTGTGCTAATAGAATTTATCTTAACACCCTTTTTCCTTTTCAAGAACGTCAGACGATCTCGGGTCGAACGAAAAATGTAAAAAGTCTTCGGAGTACTGAAGGAGATTACGGATGAGCATTTTCAGTACCAACTTGTTTCTCAAGCGGTCTTTCGTCCCTGTTAGACGAGGCTCTCGAGTATTCAACTACATATACTATTCTGGATTCGTCTTCACAACCTCTCGAAAAGTGAAAGAACACGAAAATAAAACTCCCGCTTCTTACCCAGTTAACGTGTCAATTACTTGAGAATCTTGATCTACTTTTTCTTTCGTTTTTTGTTTTTTTTCTTTCGTTTTTTGTTTTTTTGTTTTTTTTTTTCATTTGTATCACTGAATTATTCGAAATTTTCAAGATTCGAAACTCTCTAAACTTGAATCAGTGAAAAATCAGTAAAATTTCACTGATTTTCAGTCAAATTCCACTAATTCTCAGTGAGTCTTTTTTCACGATATAACTTAGTTTTCAATGATTCAAAATCTGAATCAAAGATTTTTTTCGAATTGGAATCTTTCAGAATTCGAATTGAATCTTTGATTCAGAATTTGAATCTTTCTTTCACAATTGAATCTTTCAGAATCATCAAAGATGATTTACATAAACTTTATCAAGCTTTTTCTATCGAACTATAAGAATATGGCTCGTTGCGCGAAATGCATTGATATGAAAAAAATCCTTTAAAATCTTTTAAAATCCCATCGAATGCCTGGAGATAGTGGGAAATCCTTAAAACTCTCTTAAAATTCTTTAAAATACTAAAAAAACTTTTAAAATCCCAATAAATTTTCTGAGATAGTCGAAATTCCTTTAAAAATTCATATAAAATTCTTTGAAATCCAAAAAAATCATTTAAAATCCCATGGGACTATAAGGAATTTTTTTGTATTTCATAGAATTTCAAGAGATTTTAAAGGATTTCCAACTATCTCAAGCCATTTCAAAGGATTATAAGGGATTTTTTTGAATTATAAAGAATTACAGGTGATTTTTTAAAGGATTTAAGGGATTTTTTTTTTAATTTTAAAGAATTACAAGAGATTTTTTAAAGAATTTAAAGGATTTATTCAAAACCAAAAAAAATCTTTTAAAATCCCACGAAATTGTTTAAGATAGTCGAAAATCCTTTAAAAAAAAACTCTGGAAATTATTTGAAATCCAAAAAAATCCCTTAAAATTATTTAAAAGTAATAGTACCACTCTTGATATAATAATATAAATAATATATACGATATACGAAGAACAAGTTTTGCATTAGACAAAACGAAATCTTACGTAATATTTCAATTGACCTCCCCTCCTCCCCTCCCTTCACCAAAAGCAGCTTACATAATACTTGAATAGCCAAACTGAATAAAATATTGTTTCTAAAGATGTTCTAATTAAGATCAAATTTTAATAGGAATCTTATCTATGAGATAGAAAATGAATAAGTAAGATTGACAAAAGCAAAGAATTTGATTGTAAAGTATCTTATAACGAAAGAGAAAATGAAAGTTAAAAGAAACTTTCTCGATTTGTTTAAGATTCAGAAATTCTCTGGAAGTCTGGATAAGAGATAATATAATCAAGCGACAGGTGTGAGATTTATATGAGGAAGTAGGTTGAATTTCGAAAAGTAATTCATTCTTGAAGGTAGACGTAGACCCTATACAATAGACTTTATACTGTCGCAAATGTTCTCATGTTCTGAACAAGCTCATGGTATTGTAATTAAGTTTCACAGTTCGAAGTTTAGTCCACTGGCTGAACTTGATTTCTCTGGAGCCTTCTATGCCTGCAATCACTAGCCACATAGCTGAAATTACACTATTCAGGAACTTCATCATCATGTGAAAGCACCAACGCGTAGGTTACTACCAATATGTCGACTTCGTTATCACCTTACTAACACCTCCATCCTCAACTACCAACAACTCTCCCCAACGAGCCATATACCTAGTTCGATAGAAAAAGCTTGATAAAGTTTATGTAAATCATGTCTGATGATATGGTGATTCCATGATTGCTTGTTAATTTTCATCAAGATTGTATCGTTGATAAAAATAGGAATTTTTCTATAGAGAACTTTACAATATATAATGTATATAAACTTTATATACTATTAAATGGTATTTCAAAGAGTTTCGAAGGATTCTAAGTGATTTTTAATTAATTTCTTTGTTCAATTTTAAAAGACTTAAAATAATTATAAGTGGTTTTCAAGAATTTATCGATTTTTAAATAATTGTAAGTGATTTTCAAGAATTCGTGGATTTTTTAATATCAATGCATTTAAGACGAATTTAAAAGATTTTGCGGGATTTCAAAGTATTTTAAGAGATTTTAAGGGCTTTTTTGTATATGAATGCATCTCACACATCTTTAAAAGATATATGTGAATTTTGAAGAATTTCAAGAGATTTTTAAAGGATTTTCAATTATTTAATGCAATTTCATTTGATTGTAAAACATTTTTTTTGGATTTCAAACAAATTCAAGAGATTTAAATTGATTTCTCTTGAAAGAATTGCAAAAGATTTTAAAGGATCTCCAACTATCTCACGATATTTCACGGGATTTTAAAAGATTTTAAGGGATATTTTCGATTTTAAAGAATCCTTTGAATTCTGCAAAAAAAAAAACTCTTCAAATTCAAAAGAATCTCTTAAATCCTTCAACATCATTTTAATTCGTGTGAAATGCATTGATATAAAAAATCCCTTAAAATCCTATGAAATGGCTTGAGACCTCCACTTGAGCACTTCTTTTCCCTTTCCACTTTATATTATTTTAGACAATCTCATGACCTACCTCAAGTAGATTTTCAGAATTCTTGTAACCTTTAAGAAGAGAACATCTAAGCGGTCGCATCTTAGACTATGTTCTCAATCATATCAAAAGAACGTTAATCTTGTTAAACTTCATAATAGTTCCTTAAAAATTTAGATAGTGTTAATTGAGAATAAATGTATTATAGCATATTTATCATTCATTTATTGAATTCCCTGACTTGTGGTGAAACAATCCAAACACAAAACAACAGGAATTCAAAGAGATTCAATAGATTTAAAAATGAATTCGGAAAAGTTCCCGAAAAGTGAATTCAAAATTAATTCAAATTATTCTTTGTTGAATTTTAAATGATTAAAAATAATTCTAGGTGGTTTTAAAAAATTTTAAGAGATTTCAAATGCTTATAAGGTATTTTAACTGATTTTTACAGATTTTCAAGGAATTTTCATTGATTTTTACGTTCTTTGTGGAATGTTGAAAGACTTAAAGTAATTATAAGTGGGTGGCCACAAGATTCAATACTTTCGTTTCCCTGACTTTCTCTTGACTGTCAGACAAATTTCCCTGAAAAAGAAAAGTCTTACTAAAAATGAGAACAAATTTTCAGTAATTATAACAAAAAATAATAAGAAATAAAAAAAAGCGTTTCTAGATTGAAAAGTTAAAACTTTTTGAACGTTTATTATAAAAGTAATTTCTAATGAAGGTAGAATTGATTAGAGCAAGCAAAAGCTCTAAACGTATTCTTGAAAATATGGCGTGGAAAATTTCCCTACTACCGAATGTTTTGACATCACCCAGAGGATTGAACATAAAAATTTACTTGAAACTCATGTATCAAGTTAAATTTCATTAATATTTCAAATCACTTACTCCAAGGGTAGCCCTAAAATGTACATGTTAAATTTTCACTCTCTTTTATCCCTGCTACTCCTTCAGTCTAACAAAAGTATACTTTCAGTTTGAAAAATGTCTTGTAAAACCTCTATTTTGATTTAATTTTAAGAGAAAGGAGTATTTTATGATTATTCATTATTATTGTAATTCATATAACTACTGTAATTCAAGGGTGGCCAGAAGATTCAATTTTTTCATTTCCCTGACATTTCCCTGACTTTTCTCTGATTTTCAGATAAATTTCCCCGACAGAAAAGTATTAAAAATGCGAGAAAATTTTCTGTAAAACTAATATTGAAAATTTTCGAAAATTTCGTATAATAAATATCACTTTAAATAATTTGAAATCAATTCAAAATACTTAAAATTTCGGAAAATTTTATGAAAAAATTTTAAATTCCTATAAACTTCACAAAAAGATTTAAAATCTCTTGAAACACTCAGAAACCTTTTCAAATCGCTTAAAATTTCACGAAAACCTTCAAAATCGCTTAAAAAGCGTTAAAATCTCTTAAAATTCGTGAAAACCTCTTAAAATACTTTGAATTCTACCTCTTGAAATTCCTCTCTAAAAATCTCTCGAAAATTGTCTTACATATATATTTTAGTTTCAAATCTGATTGGCTTTGTAATGACTTCAAGTTATTAATTAAAAGTTTCTATAAATACAATTATTTTGAATTTCGTAAAAAATTAATTGAAAATCGTCGAAATCCATTAAAATTCCTAGAAATATTTCAAAAATCCTAAAATTCTCTTAAAATTCTTAGAAACCTCTTGAAATTCCTCTGTAAAATAAAAATGTCTCGAAAATCTTGCATATATTTTAGTTTCAAATTTATCTTACTAAAAGATAATTTTAAGTATTAATAAATCTCTATTTATAAATCTAATCCCTTCAAAAATTTTTAAAATCTCTTGAAATTCCTTATCGTCAATTGAAATTTCTAAAAATTCCTGGATACACGGGGTAAATTTCTTCTCGTTTAAATAATGAATAAATATATAGTTTCCATGTGAATTAATGAATGATATTCATAAAATTTTTCTGCTGAAAAAAAAGAGATTATTTCAGGAAATAATTTATTTCATACTGTTCTATGAAATAATTTGATTAACAGTGTGTTTTTTCTTTTTTTAAATTCACTTTTCATTTTCACTGGATTCCCCATGTATTCAGTACCTATATCCTTTTTTTTTTTTATGAAAGTGGTTTCCCCGATGTAACGTGAATAGTGGAGAGTGAGTGCTTAACTGTTCATTGAAATACTCCACATTCATGTATGTAGTTATGTACCTTTATTGAGAAGAGAATCCCACCATTTTACAGAGAGGTCAAGTTAACAAAGCCCGTGATGGTATTTGTCTGCTGATAGGAAAAGTGGGTTCCTCTTTCCTAGTTGACACCATTACCTGACGATAAACTCTTTCTTTACATTACTGAAGCTGAATGACATGCAAGTTTAATTGTTTATAAAACACTATAGCATTACAATAATTTATTTCAATATTCCAACTCCAAGTTCGAGAATCGTGTAACGGATATTTTATCTTTTTTTCAATTTATCACAGTTTTCACGAATTTTAAAAGGTTTTAACGATTTCTAAGCGATTTCGAGGGTTTTCGAGAAATTTTAAGAGATTTGAAAAGGTTTCTAGGTGTTTTAAAAGATTTTAAGGGATTTAAAATCTTTTTGAAATATTTTCCATGATTTGAAAACATTTAGCATGATTTTAAATGATCTTAAGATATTAAAAGTGATTCTAAGAATTTTCAAGAAGAAATTTCAAAAGATTTAAGAGAATTTTAAGGGATTTTAAGGCATTAAAAATTTTTTCAGAAAATTTCCAGAAATTTTAAAAGAATTCAAGAGATTTTAATGATTATAAGAATATTTTATAGAATTTTTAAGAGTGTTGTGAAATGTTATGAGATTTATAATAATTTTAAAGGATTTCAAGAGATATCTCTGATTTTTAAAAGATTTCGTAGTTTTTTGTATAATTTTAACGGAATTCATGCAATTTCAAGAGATTTTAAAAAGAAGTTTAATGTATTTCAAATTTTTTTAAATTTGGAGGAATGAAAAAAAATTGGAAGGTTTTGTGTGAAATTTGAAGAGATTTTAATGTATTGTAAGGAATTTTAACGATTTTTAAGTGTGTTTAAGGGCGTCCAAGATATTTTCATGATTCTTAAAAAATTTTCTAGAATTTTTAAGGAATGTAATTTTTCGTGGAATTTTTTGAGGATTTCTAAGAATTTAAAAATATTTTTACAAAGTTTAACGACTTTCAAAAGGTTTTTAAGAATTCTAAGAGATTCCAGAAAAATAAAAACAACAAAAATATAAAATTTCTCAGAGAAACTAATAATACCGAAATTAAAAAATAATTGAAACTTTAAATTACCAAGTTTATAAAATTCCCAAAAATTTCGAAAATGTTCTATTTTGAAAATTTGTTTTTTTTTTTTTTTCGGGAACTTTCAAGTTCAGGAATTCTAAATATAAATTTCAATTTCATGAATATTAAATTTCGATAAATTTGAATGACCCCGAAATTACATATAAAAAAGTGAAGAAAATTAAACAAGTTCAAAAACAGTTTCAAAATATCTTTTAAAAATCCTTAAGCTAAATTTATGACGCCCCGGTAAGTGTTTTCATTATAAGTGTGTTTTAATTTCAAAGAATTAATAATTTACTGTTAAATATTGATTAAAAACAATGAAGAATTATTTGCGTATTTACCAGGGGCGAACGAACGGAATTGGTTGAAAACAAATAAAGATTAATTCTCCCGAATTTGAGAAATTATTGTCATATAATCCGAAATTTTCGTTGAAATGATGCAAAAGTTTTCACCTTTGTCAAACAAAAGGTCTGTACTTTTGTCCGCTCTGCCCTTTTACATTTCAATATAGATTCTGGTGCAAGTTCCGGTAAACAAATTAAAACTTCGTTTTACTTTCTCATCCACGTCGCCCTAGATCGAATTTAACTCTCGAATATCAACAACCACTTTTCACCAAACAGAGACAGACAGAGAAAAAAGAGAGAACTATGTAGACAAATTGGATTTTCAGTAAAACGATTTTTCACTAAATATTTATTTCACTAATTAATTTACTTATTAATATTTATTTTAATCATACTAATTATTAATGTTGTAATTTTTAAAAAATTAGAGTTTTGATGAATATCAATTAATATCTGCACAAGAGCGTCACAAATTTCATTAGTTCAGTCTGTTGAATTTCATAAAATATACATATTTCTTCCTTAGTTGGAAACAGTTTCATGCTCAGAGGAGCATAAATATTCTTTAGGCAAATGATTATATGCCTAATTAAGGAAGCAATTCCTGAATAATTGAGTAGCACATATTTCGTTATGAGGGAATAAAATGGTAAACAATGATGTAATGCATTCTCGACGTTTCTAGACATAGAAACATAGTCTTTCTGAGTAAATTAAACATATTTCGTTCTTTCACGGAATTTCAAGGGATTTTAAGAACTTTCACAGTGACTTTAAACAATTTTTAGATTATTTAAGTTATTTTAGAGAATTTAAGGGGTTTAAAAGAGACTATAAAGGGCTGTAAAAAATTTTAAGGAATTTCAAGAGATTTCTAGGGATATTAAGGAATTTTAGGAGATTTGTGGTGATTTAAAGTGAATTTAAGGGATTTTGAAATATTTTCAATGATTTGAAAACACTGAGCATGATCTTAAATAATCTTAAGATATTAATTAAAAATGATTCTAAGAAATTTCAAGAGTTTTAAGAAATTTTAAACGATTTTTTGATATTTTAAGTAATTTTAAGCAAGTTAAAGGAATTTAAGAGAGACTAGGTATAAAAGTCTGTAAAATATTTTAAAGAATTTCAAAAGATTTCTAGTGATTTTAAGGAATTTTAAGAAATTTATAGTAATTTTAAGTAACTTGCTATGAAACGAGCTTCAACTCTGGAAAAAAATGTTGAGTGAGAAAAATCAAATTAGGAAATTCGCACTTGGATATCAGAAAAAAACATAAAAATAAAAAAGGAACTATAAAACTATTAAGAACTAAAGGAACTGAAAAAGGTCAATTTTTTACTAATATTTTAAACTGTCCACTGAAAACTATGCCAATAAACATTGTTTCTAAATTTTAGGTGAAAATTAATCACCCCCCCCCCCCAAGAATTGGTCCCTGTTTAAAATGTTGCTGTTTAGAATTAATTAATCAATTAAATGAAACTTACAGTCTTGTAGAACATACAAGCTTGTCTGTCTTCATCCTCTCCCGTTGGGCAGTCTATAAAACCGTCACATAGAACGTGATCATCGATACATCGATATCTGCCCATTCGATCTGGCGTTGGACACGCAAATCTTTCCATTCCATCCTCCGACGATGGACATTCTAGAAAATAAAAGAAAAAATTAATAAATTATCCATAAATAATAATAATAATAATAATCAGTATTATTATTATTATTATTATTATTATTATAAATTATAACATATATTATCCCTCAATTCAATTCGTCCTAAAAACTTCTTTAAATTTTTTGCCCACTGCGATACTACATCAATTATGAGGTTCACCCTACTTCATCCCTCAAAATTAAAAAATTCTCTAATTCGTGGGATCAAAATTTTATTGCCTATGTATAATAATTCTTCGCAATGATAAAAAACACTCTAAAAAAATGTATTTCTCTCTCTCTCATTTGGAACTCACCATTCCCAAGTCATCCCTTAAACCAAAAAGGTTTTGATAAATATGGGGTGAGTTCCAAATGAGCGAAAGGAATAAATTTTTTAGGGTGTTTTTTAGCATTGCAAAGAATTATTATAGGCAATAAAATGTTGAAACCACGAATTAGGGTAAATTTGAATTTAAAGAAATTTAAGAGACTTTAAAGGACTGTAAAAGATTTGAGGAGATTTTAAGGAATATCAAGAGAATTCTAGAGACTTCAAGGAATTTTAAGAGATTTATAGTAATTTTAAGTAATTTAAAGGAATTTTAAAAGAATTTCAAGGGCTTTCATAAGAGACTTTAAATGATTTTTAGATGTTTTAAGTGATTTTAGAGAATTTAAAGGAGGAAAAATATAAAGGAATTTAAACTAGACTTTAAAAGACAGTAAAAGAGTTAAAAAGATATTATGGAATTTCAAGAGATTTCAAAGAATTAACAGATAAGTATTTCCCACAGATTTTGAAATATTTTCAACCGTTTGAAAACATTTAGTATGATTTAAAATTGTTTTCAGATATTTAAAAATATTTTAAGAAATATTTTAAGATATTTGAGAAACAAGAACTTTTAAGATATTTCCAGAAAATGTAAAGGATTTTCCAGAATTTCAAGTAATTTTAAGGGATTTTATCTCATTTTATAGAATTTTTATTTTCGTTTTCAATTCTCAATTTCAGTTTGAATTTTTAAGGTTTAAAAGATGATATGGGGGTCGATTCCAAATTAATTAGGGGGGTGAAATTTTTGTGGGGCATTTTTTGAGTTTTACGCAACTAGTTTGCACCAGAAAATTTTGGATTTTGTAAGTTTTAGAAAAAAATACAATATAAAATAAATTTCACAAAAAAAGTCGTAAAATGAAGGAGAGTAAAATTTCATATACATATTTTCTTTTCCTATACAAATTCACTAATTTGTATACAGAAAATAAAAAAATTGAAAGTTTTATATGAATTTTTGTACAAACTATATTAAATCTTTTTCGTTTTTTTTTTTCAATCATTAAGCCCTGACATTTAATTTTCTCGATTAATCCACTCGATTATGAAGTTCATGACCATGAATAATTTTTTTTCATCAGCCATTTTCCAATATCATATTAAGTATTTATAATTAATGCATAAGATATATCTAAAATAAATTCAGAAATAAATTCTACAATATATAATAATAATAATATAATAATAAATTGTAAAATAAATTCTGAAACAGTGATTAGGAGATGAACCTTGCACTTTGTTCTATATAATGTCAGGAGGCAAGAGTGTAATAATACTATCCTTAAATTAATAACCTCAGGCAGATTATAAAGCAACACAGTTGAGCTTCGCTAATTAAATCCGTCGTCGAGCGTATTATCCAGCACTCACCTTAAAAGCATGGGTGACAGCGAGCAAGAACAGGATGACAGCTCAAAAGAAAAAGGTGGAGAAATTAAATTTTTGTATTCAGAGAAAATGTAAAAATAAAGCAAGGTAAAGCAAAAAAATATTCTTTACTTATTGTGAGAAAATGACAATAATTCAAGTAGAACCGAGCAAGAACTGCTTAACTCAGTTGATCAAATGTGAACCGTTAAACCATTTCATACGTCCAACTGGACAGAATAATTTTGCATATTATAAAATATCATTCAAATGGATTTATAATTTTTTTAAGTTTCCTTTCAAAGGATCTGAAAATAATTAAAAAGATTTCAAGAGGTTTAATATAAAAGTTGCAAGTATTCAATAAAAATGTTTAGATTTATTATTCGGAAAAGTTATTTCAAACCGGAAATTAACTTTCCGCAGTAAAAAAAGAAATTCAGGACAATTCTCGGATTTTATTGTATCTCTATTAGGTATTAAGCAAACAATATTGCAGTTATTTCGTAAATGTTCATTTTAAGCAAGTACGAACTTGTTCAAAAGCCAGCTTTCTTTAAGAAAACTATCGATTCAATATCTGAAATATTTATGTATCAGCATCCACAAAATTTCTTGACATTTCACCTCAATTCAAACCCTTTTAATAAAGTTACACTCTATATGAATATAATATTGTATAATTTGAATATAATATTACGCAATATAATATTATCTCTTTAAAAAGATTTAATGGACCAGATATCATAAACTAAAATACTATTTAGTTTATCATGCCAAGACCTCTGTCACTTTTTGCCATAAAAATATCAATGTCACATTCCTAAAAAACAAAACATCTGTTTATCTAAATTCTTGGAAAAGCTAATGCACTTGCATTAGCAATGCATGTGCGCGGTCATAAATTAAACTGACACTTGACCTCATTTAGAAATTCCCTAAAAATGTAAAAAACCAAATCAACGAAAAGGGGTTTTACTATCACGCAGAAGAATCTAGGAATGACGTGTTTTGCCAAAATGTGCACGTGCCCTTAATGCATTGCGGCCATCTTTAATTCATGCAAACTTCCTATAAAAACGGAAGGGATAAAACTCTTTTGCCAGAAGAGTGAGAGTTCACTCCGGAGTCTTCACCTAGTAACATCAACTCCTGAAAAGTCTCTTCAATCTTAATTTCTGTGCGGAAGTAATCCTCTGAATCCAGTATAAGTTGCCCTAAAGAACTTAGTTAGATGCGGATTGAGATGATTTTCTAAAAGGGTGCTGTCATATTGAAAACTAATAAATAAATAGTTTGTAATTTATAAATTCCCCCGTATAAATTCCCGGTATAGAGAATCCTTTTCCCTATCCAAAACGAGGAAGAACCACCTTTGTCTATCTTTTCTATATTTTAAAAGTTAGGGATGTGTTGTGAACTTACGACGTAACAGCATAGTAGATTTTAAGGGATTAAACAAAATTAAGGTAGTTTAATTAAGGAATTACAAAGAATTTTTAAAGAATTTTAGAGAACCTCCAATCAGTTATTTAAAAGTTATTAAAAAAGATTTGAATGAATTTGAAGGGATTTCAAGAGATTTAAAGAAAAAAGTAAGAATTAAAAAAATTTTTATGAGATTTTAAGGTATTTGAGAAAAAAATGATGTAAACAGATTTCAATAGATTTTAACGAATTTGTGACATTTTATAGGATTTTAAATATTATGTTTCTAAGAATTAAAAAAGTTTTCAGCGAATTTTAACCCGTGTAGAAATTCTCAAGTCTGGCTCAGACCAGTTTGGGCCAGGCCAGATTTGGCGTTTCACCCCGGTTTGACATCCCCCGACTTGGGCCCGCTCAGGGCCACAGTAAAATATCTACACGGGAAGGGATTTCAATAAGTTTCCAATCATTTAAAGAGATTTTGGCGCATTTTAAGAGAGATTAAATTTCCTCGTGGAATTTTCAAATATTTAAAAATTTTTTTCAAAGATTTTGTGGAATAATGAAGGACTGTAGAAAATTTAAATAGACAAATTTTAATAGACAAATTTCAAGAAATATTAACAAATTTCAACAGATTTCATCGAATTTTAAGGTGTTTCTATGAATTTTAAGAGACTTCCAAGTTTGTCTTGAATTTTACACATTTTTACGAATCTGGAGTATTTTGAAGTGATTTAAAAATATTTAAAGTGATATTGCACGAAATGATTGATTAGTAACTTTTTACTAATTTAGACTGCGAGTATGATGTTCTGCAGAGAATATCTTTTTCAACTGCGTATACAAATTTCAAGGTAAAGCAATTTTAAAGCCAACATATAGAATAATTTCGACAGTGTATAACTCTGCTGATTTTGAATCGAGTATGTTTGAAATTCATTTGAGTTCACTTCTTGTGTGTCAATAGTATCGATTTTCGCGATGAGTTGGTCTGCGACGCATATCTAGCAAACGGATTAATCATTGAATATTTGAACCAATGGGAGGTGTTTTCATTTTCGACGATGCGATAGGAAGATGAACTTTATGCAAAGCAATTAAGCCAAACGAATGTAATTACATAGAATAGAGAAACTACGATATAGTAGTTAATATATTGCGTTGTATCAACAGGTGGAACGTGGCTTTATGTTCCTGTAGCTGTTACATTTCGAACTTTAGCTGTCAGTGCTTCAGGCCATATAACCAGGGCAACAAGTTGACGTCCCTATAGACCAAAAGTGTGAATATATTCTTTCACATATCTCACAAACTCCTTAAAATATCTAATCTTCTTAGTTATATATATATACTTATTTCTAACTATTATTGAAGCCACAAGATTCAATTTTTTCATTTTCCTGACATTTCCCTGACTTTCAGACAAAATTCCCTGACAGAAAAGTATTAAAAATGCGAACAAATTTTCTGTAAAAATACTATTGACATTTTTAAAAAATTTCGTATAATATCACTTTAAATATTTTGAAATCACTTCGAAATACTTAAAATTCATAAAAATCTATAAAATTCAAGACAAACTTAGAAAAAAAAAAAACAAATTTGTTAATATTTCTTGATAATTTTTAAATCTTCACTAATAGTTGTAAAATTCCTCAAAGAACTTCAAAATCTTTTACAAATCTTTTGAAATATTTCAAAACTCCACGGGGAACTTTAATTTCTCTTAAAATGCTTCAAAATCTCTGGAAATTAATAATTAATAATTTAATAAATACTATTAAAGTCCCATGAAATCCTTTACAATTTCACAAAATTTTTTTACAAATTCTATAAAACTCGTGAAATCCTTTAAAAATCAAATATAATTTTTGAAATTTTTTTTAATTCCTGAAAACCTCTTGAAATTCCATAAAATTCTACAAAATCATTTATAAACCTTTTAATATACATAAAGATCTCTTAAAATCACTTTAAAAGTCTAAATTTCTTAAAACTCTTCCAATTTTTTTAAAATCCTTCATAATTCCATGAAAAACTTTTTAAATCCTTCAAAACATGTAAATATCTAAAAATCTTTTAAAATTTCACTAGATATTTTTAATTTTATACAAATCTCTTGTAATCTCTTTAAATCATTAGAAGCCCAAAGAATTTTAAGGAATGCCTGAAAATTCTTTATAATCTTTCGAAATCCTTGGAAAGTTTCTAAACTCTGTTAAATAATCTATAAAATCTATATATGCAATACAAGATTTCAAGGGAAGTAAAAAAATTCAAATCAGTTTAAAGTTTTGACATGATTTCAAAAAATTTTTAAGGGATTTTAAGTGATACTGATTTTAAGGAATTTCAAGAAATTTTAGAGGATTTCTAAGAATTTAAGTTATTTTAAGACATTACTAGGAATTTGATGGAATTTTAAAGTTTTTTTTATAAAATATTTGAAAATAATTCAAAAAATTCAAAAAATTCTAAGTGATTAAACAAATGTTGCAAGTGTCAAATAAAAATATTTAGATGGGTTATTCGGAAAAGTTCTTTCAAACCGGAAATCCACTTTTCACATCAAAAATAAAATCAACGACAATTCGCGGATTTGTTTTTCATTTACCGGATTTTTTAAAATTCCCGCATAGCATCTAGACACTCTCTAATTCTAAAAAGCGTTCTTAGACCGGAAGTCGTTTGTACCTTGTAGAAGATGTGGGTAATAAATAACCCCTTAGTAATTTGTATATTGCTTTATAGTCCAGGCAACTTTTTTCCGTAATAATTCCCAGACGCAATTTTTTTTGGAAATAGCTTCTGGATGGGGTCCTGAATGACCCTTAAAAATGTGTGCCGTGGATCGATTGCCAAAGGGTGTTTTTTTTTTTAAAGAATTTTCAAAAATCAAGTTTGCGTGGACGGACCATTTCCATTGCGTTGTACAGAAAAAAGTTCAAATTAAAAAAGATAATGTGCAAAATTCTAAGAAAAACAAAAAAAAAAAAAAAGCGAACCTTCTATCTCTAATAGGTTTCGAGTTACAGTCATTTCAAAAAATCACTTTTTTCTGAATTTCGTCGAAAAATCATTACTTTTTGCAACATTGTCTGTACCAACGAACCTAATGATTTTATGAAAAAATTTTCTACAGATGAGTAAAATTTCATGTATTTATCTTTAATCTGCCGCAAAGAGCAAAGTCCTAACCCTAATAGGTCAAAAGTTATGACCTCTCAAAGTGGGCTACTTTTGACCCATTTTTCCGGGCAATTTCCCTCTGCGGAGTTTTCTTGTAACAGGGTATTTTATGGGAATATTATGATAGTGATGCCAGAGAATGAAATAAAGTAAACAAAATTATGCGTCTATTAAAAAAAAAGGATCTTTTGGTGCCGTGATTTATGATCTCTCAAAAACTCCCTTTTTTTTTTTGCATTTTTTCACTAAAATTCGAAAAATTGGGACTTTCAAATATACCTCGTTTCTTTTTGATAGCTGCGGTAGAAACGCAGAGGAAAGAAATTAAAATAGACTCAATTCGGCGTAAACTGAAAAAAAAGAGGACATATAATCATCTGAGTGCACCATACGGGGCAAATTTGAATGTTTTAATGCAAATGAAGTATCTAGCTCTAAATGTTTTTTAATAATTTTTTAAAAAATTTTCAGTAATTTTACGGTTAGAATGTTATTATAGTATATTTTGTTAATAATAAAATTTTCATTGGTTACAAAAAAAAAATTTATTCTGAAAAATTAATTATGTTAGCATGCATGTTAATAAAATTAATTTTTTGAGTTTCAAAACTCTAATAACTAAATTGTCTTTGAATTTAATGATCTGAAGTGTAATGACCATTGTCGTAATAATTGAGATGGGTGTAACCCCCCATATTGAATTATATTTAGATAATAAATTAAGTATTATTTTTGTGATTTCTTAGATAACTCATTCTCATTGATGTTTCATGATCCCTTTACCTCGACCCCTTGTTTTTTTTGCTCTTTTCGAGGCGCAAGATTCGTTCCTCCCAACAGTTCTACGCGCGCGTAACTATACTTACATTCGACGGTGTAAACCGGCTCATTATCTTTTTTAATTTGAACTTTTTTTTGTACAACGCAATGGAAGTGGTCCGTCCACGCAAACTTGATTTTTGAAAATTCTTTTTTTTTAAAAAACACCCTTTGGCTATTTAAAAAAAAAAAAATTGCTTCTGATGAGAATTATTACGGAAAATAATGCTTTTTTATAACGTGCTGCCTGGACTATTAAGGATGTTGAAGCCAAGTTCTAATAAAAAAATTCGATTTCTTCATTTTATTCAACAAATATTAAATTTTGAATTTTTTCCCTTTGTAGAATGAATGAATTTTTAACTAGAATTAGGCGTACAGAGCGATAAAATATCTAATAAAAATATTTTTTTAGTAAAATAAAAATATACTTATATTTGAAAAAAAAAAAAAGATTAGTGCTACACAGTGAAAAAATATTAATCTATAACTTTCGTTGAGTAAAATGGAGAATTGAATTTGGAGCTTAAAACTTGGGTTCAGCGCCCGTAAAAAGAAGTTACAATTGAGGCACCGGATTGCAGAACTGCCTCTACGCTACTGAACGCAGTGATCGAGGAAAATAATCAATTTACAACGCAACAATCAACTTGTCGTTTTTCTGATAATAATTGACGAATCAAGTTGATTTTTGCGTAGAAATATTCTCTATGCTTGTTCGGTTCTCACAGATATATAGTCGTTGAGTAAGTTATATAAATTATATGAATAATTTCACCAAACGACTATATCTGTGAGAAGCGCACAAACTTGGAGAATATTTCTATGCAAAAATCAACTCGATTCGTTAATTATCAACAGAAAAACGACAAGTTGATTATAAATCAAGTTTGTTATAAATTGATTCTTTTCCTCGATTGCCGTGTAGAGGCAGTTCTGCAATCCGGTGCCTCAATTGTGAATTGTAACTTAACTGTAAACTTAAAGTAACTAAACTAAACTAAAATAAACTAAACAAAACTAAACTAAACTAAACTTAACTTAACTGTTTTACACTCGATAATTTCTGTACACATCATCTGTAATAATGTTAAATAAATATATATATATATATATATATA
>UCOH01011926.1:0-59011 GCA_900474275.1 Synergus japonicus | reverse complement strand
AAATAAAATCCACAAAGATTTTCTATAAAAATTGATGTAATTAGAAGTAGAAATAAGTACAATATTAAAAAATGACTGATGCTAAAAATACATATGACTCTTCTCATGAGACAGTCTATATACATAAGATTCGTGTAAACGAAACCTGGATATGTGCGTTATGATCCACAGGCCATACAGGCATCACCATTTTCTCGAGAACAAGCAAGAACTGCATCTTCCTCCTCTATGTTCTCTTCCTTTGGAGTTTTATTATTTGGACTGCTAGCATTTTTAACGGCATCAGAAGATTTTAGTTTGCTTTTGTCCACAGTGAATTGCAACGCATTTGCTGCAGGCTTCGTACGCAGATAGTACATTCCGGTTTTCAAGCCCTGAAAATTAAATAGTATAGCTTAGATTTGCAGTTTAATGACACTTTAATGTTTTTTATTTGTTCATTAAAGAAGATTTTAAAACATTACCATTTGCCAAGCGTAGAAATGCATACTTGTTAGCTTTTCTGTTGTTGGACTAAGCATATGAACATTCAAAGATTGTGACTGATCAATGAAAGCGCCACGGTCTGCTGCCATTTTCAAAATAGTTTTTTGTTTGATTTCCCATACGGTTTTATACAATTCTTTCAAGTCGTTCGGGATCGCTGCAATGTTCTGAAAACAAATTCTCCTTGTAAATTAAGTATTAAAAATAAAATATTAAAATTAAAATATTAATCCAGTTTATACCTGCACAGAGCCATTGCTTGCGATGATCTCATTCTTCATATCTTCATCCCAGAGGTCTCGCTCCGTAAGATCTTTTAGAAGATGAGGATTGACAACTTGAAATTCTCCAGAGAGAACACGCCTCGTATATATGTTGCTAGTGTAAGGTTCAATTGATTCATTGTTTCCTAAAATTTGTGCGGTTGATGCAGTTGGCATTGGTGCAATTAACAAAGAGTTACGAACTCCATGTTTCTGGATTTTTGCTTTCAAAGCACTCCAATCCCACAGATCGGTCGGCGTAACTTTCCACATGTCATATTGCAAAATCTAAAATTTAATCCAAATTTCATTAATTGATTAATAATAATCGGTTAAAGTGTTTTTAATTTAAAACATTTTATCCCCACTCCTTTTAATATTTACTAAAAATAATTTCGACTAGAATCTAATTAATTAGAAAATAAAAGCTACTGTGTAAAGATGAATTTGATTTTTTTTTAACTTACGCCTTTACTGACAGGACTTCCTTCATAAGTAGAATAAGGACCATTAACTTCAGCGATTTCAGAACTAGCTTCCAGAGCACCGTAATACAGAGTTTCAAATATTTGTATGTTTAGCTTCTGAGCTTCTTCGCTTTCAAATGGAAAACGCATTAACAAAAATGCATCTGCTAAGCCCTGAATACCAATTCCTAAAATTATAAAACATGTTTTATAATCAATTTAATGTTACATTCAATATTTGATAAAATCACACTGTAAGTTGATGCTAGTTAATTTTTTCTTACCAATTGGTCTATGCCTTTTATTTGATCTTTCAGCCTCAGGAATAGGATAATAATTAATATCAATGACCTTGTCCAAGTTCTTCGTAACGATCTTGGCAACTTCCTTAAGCTTAATGAAGTCGAAAGTCTTAGTGTTGGAATTGACAAACATATTGACTGCAATTGAAGCTAAATTGCACACTGCCACTTCATCTGGGCTAGAATACTCAACGATCTCTGTACATAAATTACTACATTTGATAGTACCAACATTCTGCTGGTTTGATTTTCTATTACAGTGATCCTTGTAAAGCATATAGGGTGTTCCAGTTTCGACTTGCGAGATCAGAATTGCTGTGAATAGATCTCTTGCTTTAACTTGACGCCTGAAGTTACCTTCTCTTTCGTACTTTGTATACAGTTCTTCAAATTTTTCGCCCCATACGTCAGCCAGGCCTGGAGATTCGTGAGGACACATTAGAGTCCAAATCCCGTCTTCAAAAACTCGTTTCATAAAGAGATCCGGGATCCAAAGAGCGTAAAATAATTCTCGCGCTCGATACTCTTCTTTCCCTGTAAATTGTATAAGTTAAAAGGTAATAATTTATATTTTTGATATATTTTAAAATTTAAGATAAAAATAATTTACCAGTGTTTTTCTTAAGGTCTAGAAATTCAAAGACATCAGCATGCCAGGGTTCTAGATAAATTGCAAATGCTCCCGGCCTCTTGTTTCCACCTTGATCTACGTAACGAGCAGTGTTATTATAAACTCTAATCATTGGAACAATGCCGTTGGATTCGCCAAAAGTTCCTGCGATGCGTGTTCCTTTTGCTCTAATACAGTGGATATTGACACCAATTCCTCCTGCTGATTTACTAATTAAGGCACATCTCTTTAGTGTATCGTAGATACCCTCAATACTGTCATCGGTCATCGTTAGGAGGAAACAACTGAAAAATAAATAAATTTTGAATAAATTACTATTTACTGCCAATACCTTTCCATAAACTCTAAAATGTATAATAAGATCAATTCCTAATCACTTTCTTGTTCTATTATAATAAAATTCATTTTCAAAATAACCTGGACATCTGTTCCTTCAATGTGCATGCAGAGAATAATGTTGGGGATGCGTGGGTAAAGTATCTTTCAGACAAATAATTGTATGTCTCAATAACTTTATCGATATCCTCACGATGAATACCAACTGCGACTCTCATCAACATGTGCTGCGGTCTCTCAACTACTTTTCCGTTGATCTTCAGCAGATAACTTCGTTCCAGGGTCTTGAAACCAAAATAATTATAACTGAAATCCCGATCGTAGATTATGGCTGAATTTAAACTGTCCGCATGCTTTTGAATGATGTCGTAGCACTCTTTGTTGATCATCGGTATTTTTCTCTTCAATTTTTCATCATACATGTGGTGCAAATCGAATATCACATCTGAAAAGGAAAAAAATAGTTTAATATGTAGAGATTTAACCAACTATTAAAAATCCTAAATTGGATGTTTGAAATTACCGCTGAATGCCTTTTTCGTTTCTTTGTGAAGATTTGAAACTGCTATTCTAGCAGCCAAAATTGCATAATCGGGGTGTTTAGTTGTCATTGTTGCAGCAATTTCGGCAGCAAGGTTGTCCAACTCAACTGTGGTCACTCCAGAGTAAAGACCGTTGATCACGCGGAAAGTGATTGCTGGCTAAAAAAGAAAGATTTAATTCAATTAATTATTATTTAGCCAAATTCTATCTACATGTAAATTCATTTTATTTTCTAGGAATTACTCACTGGATCTACGTAATCCATATCGAGACCATAACATAGTTTTTGTATCCTGGACGTTATTTTGTCGTAATGGACCTCCTCTTTGCGTCCATCTATACAGAAAAAAATGTTTTTTTAATCACTGGCTTTCTGCACATCAAAAATTAAGGAAATATGATATTTATCATTTTATTAATTCAGTCTCACAAACTTTTTTTACCACAAGTAATGAGTATTTTTTGCTGAAACTATAACTATAATATATACTGGGTAGACCGTTTTTATTTTAGGCTTACATTAAAGTTATTTACCTATAATGAGTTGTTCAAGGACATGATTAATAAATTTTATTTATTTTTAAATATGTACTCTAAAAGTGGAATATGTATACAACTACACAATCATATGATTGCAAAATAAGACTGCCGATATATAATTTAAATATATTATCTCATCATACTTATTTTACATACATTAATAAACGATAATTTATAACAATGATTATGTTTGTGTAACATTCCATAGCATCATAATGGAAATCAAAAACAATTTTATGACAGACGATAAATGAAAAATTTGTTTAAGTGAATTTCAAGACAAAGAACATATTTTAGTAAAAGCAAAAAGGTTTGACAATTTTCTTGGAAGCTTCGTGCTTGGAAGTCGTAATAAATTGTGAAGGTTAAGAATCAAGAGAAGAGACTAGATTAATTCACATTTTAATAAAGTAAATATTTTAAAGGCTACTTACTTCGTTTTAGAACGTGCATCTTCCCTTTTCGGGACATTTTTAGATTTAAACTCGCTAAACTTTACTAGAAAACAGTATTTAAAGAACACGTTCGTTTTATCTGATTGTTCTTGACGACGATTTTTGGCGGGACAGTCAGACACAGCACACAGTGCTCTCAATGTGCTCTCAATTCTCAAACAGGGCAGCCTGCGCGCGCAGCATGTTTTGTCTTCCTGCTGGAGAAATTCTGCGATTGACTGTAATCTGGCGGGCGATTCAAAATCGAATTAAATTGACCAATGGGAGAATTTCTCTTGCAGGAAGCCAACACGTGATGCGCGCACAGGGTGCCCCGTTTTGCCTTTGGCTCGAAAATTTCAAATCCACTTGAGAGATTTGTGTCTTTCCACAGATTTTGACAGTTTTTGACAGTTTATTGACAATTTTTACTTTCAGATTCCTTCGCCCTTAAGGGCATGTATTACTTACCCGATCCCTACCTTACCGATATTTTTTTCTCTGTAACGCTACGTCTACATTTATTGAGATACCAAGTTGAAAATTTATAATATTGAAGAAAATATGCTAATGTATGTTTGTCTGGTCTTAAATTTTTGTAAAAATAAAAAAAACTTTTTTGAAAATTTTTTTTTTAATGTCAATCTTTAGGACCAGACAAACCTACCTTAAGGCTTAGCTTCAAATATAGAAATTTTCAATGTGGTATCTCAATAAATGTAGACGTAGCGTTACAGAGAAAAAAATGTCGGTAAGGTAGGGATCGGGTAAGTAATACATGCCCTTAAAATACTCCAAGAAAATAATTATACCGAACAGAGGGAGAAATTTAATAGTCTTATCCATTTTGACCTTGAGGTCAATTTTCATGGTTTTATTTTACTGTTTTTTTTTTTGAGAAATTTAACCTTGATATGGGACCTTTCTAAGGTCATTAGTTTGACGGTGTTTGATAGGTGTTTCCTATTAAAAAAGGATCTTGACCTTCAGTTGACCTTGAAAATGAACCTCAAGGTCAAAATCAATAGTACCGTTAAATATAATTTTTTTCGAACAAGTTTTTTATTAATTTTGTCAACAAAATATTTTTCTAAATTTAAAATTTGTTTTTCAATAAATGCCAATAGTTTGATAAAATTTAAGTTATCTTGTACGATCTACAAGAATTTCAAAAATGTTTTAGTTTCTATTTTAAAAGAATCAAGACACAAAAGGTTTCAAAGGATTTTCAAGACTAGTATATTTTAAAAGATTCTCAAAAGTTTTAAAAATTTCAACAGCTCTGACCATTCTAGAAAAGGTTTTTTTTTTTAATAATAATTCAGTTAACGAAAATAGATTCTTTTCTGAATTTATTCGAATCATATGAAATTTTCTAATTATTTTTCATGTTTTTTACACTATTTATTTAGAATACAATCAAATAGAAATATTCTGTTAAGTCATATGAAAATAAAATCTTTTTTCCTTCACTGAGCAACGTCTTCCGAAATGCAACACATCAAATTTATTTTTCTGTGTTTAATCCCGTTAAACAACTACTTTATACAAAAATTATTTTTCGAACTTTTTCTTATTAAACATCCATATCTTCTTGAGTGTGATCTTCGTAGTATAAAATATATAATATTAAATCTTTTAACAATATTATACTTTGCACTTTTTTTGCCTTACTTTCTACTTCACTTTTATGTCCTTTTATGTTCCACAACTTGATTCAAATTTTCTATTTCACAATTTTGTTTTTCCTGCGCCACATTTGTTTTCGGAAACTTAACACAATCATTTTGTTGGAGACTATCGCTAGAAATAAAATTTTCTTTTTTCTCGTCACTAGCTTCTTTTACCTTTCCAGCTCGATTTTTTGCTCTCAAATTCGGTTTAAGAAGAACATCTCGATTAGACAACGTTATCGTCTCAGCATCAGAAACAGATTCATTATCAATACCCTTTGAAGTTTTATCAATTCGTACAGGACTCTCAATTTTCTCTTCTGACACCATCTCAATATTTTCATCTATATTTGCATCTACATTTTTTTCCTGCTTAATAATTAATACATCCGGGTCAACATTTTTAAATATTGGCGAATGCGACTCAACCATACTATTATCAAAATCAGTCTCTGAATCATCTTGCAAAAATGCTTTGGAAATATCATCAAGCACGGGACTCTCTTCTTCCTCATCTGTCCCGGCTCGTTCATTTTCTCTTCTTTCCTCAACGTTTATCGATAATTGTGTTACAATCGATGGCAGTTGACTCTCGTGTGCAATTTCAGAATTCGTTTCTAGATTGTCGAGTTGCTTCTCGTTATTGGACTGGCTTACATTTATTAAATCATCACTGTCAAACAGATCTTCGCGCGAATCATAGAATATGTCCTCCGCGGAAACTTGTGATGCTGGAACATGTGTGAAAGTTGAAGTTTTCTGGACACTTGAAGAAACGTTCTCTGAAGACATAAAATCTCCTCTTTCCATTTGATTTCCAGTTTTTTTTTCGACTCTAAGACGTTTAATTCCTGACAAATTTTCTCCCATATCTGAATCTGAAAGTCCTCGCTTTCCGGGTGTGGTTTTACCAGTTATTATGGATTTTGTCGGTGTTATAATTTCCACAGAACAATTATTTTCTCGAGATTCAGATTCTAGGAAAGGGTCCACAGACTTGGAGCATTTGCGTAAATTATTTACGTTATTTTGTTTAACTTTTTGTGTTTCTGAAGAGTCGGTTGAATAAATTAGCGATTCAACATCTAGTTTCTTCATTTTAAAATCTATTTCTAATTCCGCCAACTGGTGTCTCATTTGTTTTTCTTGTTGTAACCATTCTTCTTCTTTCTTCCTGTGTTCTTGTTCTATTCTTTCTAATTCCTCTATTCGTTTTAACTGCTTCTTTCTTATTTCTTCCATTCTTTTTAACTTTCTTTCGAACTCTTCTAATTCTTCTTTCATTTTTTTCTTTTCTCGAATACATGCCTGTTTCTCCTTTCTGATTTCTTCCTGTATTCTTTCTAATTTCTTTATTCTGTCTAAGAGCTCTTCTTTTTCCATTTCTGTTTGATCCATTCTTTGCAAATTCTCATTTATTTCTCGTTTGCTCTTTTCCTTTTCTTTCTTTTTCAATTCCTCCCTCCTTTCTTTCTCTTGTCTAGCGAGCCTCACATCTTTTACTAAGTTATTAATATTTAAAATCTCCTGGTGTTCATCTTCTTCCGTCCTACTTGTCAATTCCTTTGTCTTTGTCTTTGCCTTATTAGAATGAAAAGGATTTATTCTTTTATCTTCTCTTTTATCGAAATCTAAATCTTCATTTGGAGTCGCATCTTTTTGATTCCTTCTCCCCTTCTCTAGATTTTCCAAAAGTGACGTTTGCGGCGAAATATCCGGTTTTCTACGTGTTTCTGTTGAATTTTCCTTTGAAACTTGTGATAGAAGTATTCTTGATGGTAAAGAAGCAGTGTATCTTTTTTTTTGAAGAAGCTCAGCCCTAAAAAAGGTACCATTTTTCAAAATTTTTTCATACTTAAAAATTCATTTTTTAAAGGTGTTGCTTCAAAGTTCAACTTCTACCCTCGAAATTCTATCTCTTCATTTTACTCAAGAAGTCTTAAAACTAGATATATTTTCATTCTGTAAACTCTTTTTCCACCCTTTTTGGAAATAGAGCTATACTTACAGAGCAAATCAATATTTAAGTATAAAATTTTTCAAGTAAAATGAAGAAATCGAATTTTGAGAAAAAAATCTCATCCAACAGCCTTAATATTATCATAAAGTTTGCACTTACACAGGACAATGCTTTTTCCCAAAATATAACATACTGTGGGCACAACCATAGTCTTTTTTGTTGCTCAATCTTCAGATAAAACAGAAAAAAGAACAATACATTCATTTCAAAATTTAATTTTATCTTTTATAAGCAATGGAGCTTATGATTAATTTTATTTCTGCAAATTACTTGGGTACATACTCATATTCACCGATGTCCAACAATTTTCCTTCATTGATGCAATCATCGACGTATTTGATATTGTATTTATCTTTTATTCCTATGCACTCTCTATCTTTATCATGCTCTGCAAGTAATTTTTGTGTGGTGAAAGTAAATACGTTATCGTCTGGCGCAGACACGATTTCTCCTCCATTTTCCTAGAAAAATTATTTAGATTATCATAAATAAAAATTAAATTTCCATAAATTCAATAGCATGAAATTTAAGAATCTTTCTCAAGCCTTTTTAAAATCCTATAATATTAAAAAAAAAATTCTAAACTAAATTCTGTGTTTTTTTTTTAAGTTTTTGCATTCAGAATCCCTTCAATTAAAGAAAAAAGCGAATAAAAACTCAATTTATATTAATCTTCTGCAAGTTTACAAAAATTTCATAAATGCACGGCCTTGCAAGCTAACCTTAAAACTTTGTTTTCTGCAAATAAAAAAACATTTCAATATCCACTTTGTCCATAAAATTAAAAAAAAGAAAAACAAATTTTTACAGTTAAAATAAATGCTTAATTTTGACTAATCAATTACTTACCACTATCTTTGCTGAATATTCTCTATATTTATTCTTGTCGAGTTCTAAATGAAACTTGCAGCGGTGGGAATCATCAATGGCGAAAATATCCATTTTACCTGGTTGTTTTAAATTTAATCACTTTATTAAACCATTTTGAGTAAAAAGACCTGTATTGTTTATTATGTTTTCGCGATTTTTTCATAAGGTTGCAAGTCAAACTCAAATAAACCAAACATAAACAATTACATACCCGTAATACTAAACTAACAAACACCAGGGTAACCAAGTACCAACCAGTTCGAGAAAAAAATCCCAATCAAGCGCTTGAAAATTCACTAAAATTTACTAAAAGTGGAACATTTCAAATTCACTAAATTTTCACTAGATTTTATGATGCCAGAGGCGCGAAATTCAAATTATAAATTAGTAAAAACAGCGAAAAGCAATAATAATTCTGTTTAAAATGCCAATCTTGATAATTTAATTTTGTATAATGAAGTTTGCACTATGCTTCAAATTATATTAGGTGAAACAGTATAAAATTTAGTTAATATTTTAATTAAATATTTTACATATTATATTTTGAAACTTTTTCAGCTGAAAAATTTACAATTGTATTAAAAGTTTTACATTTTAAATTTTTTTGCAGAAATAGAAATGCCTACGGTAGAAAATGGAAAAATTTTAATTAATTGTTGTTAATAAATTGTTGTTAACCAATCAAATGATTGCTTTACACTTGAAAAAAAAAAAATGAAACTGAATAATGAAACAACCAGTTGATTTTTCGTGGCGCCCTCAGTCGTACCGTGCTTAGTTTGTGGCATTTTTGGGAACTACATAGAGTGGAAGGGTAAAAGTAGATATTAAATTCTCGAGAACTTAAATCCAGGTTATATGACCGAGAATATGACAGAATTTATGAGAATTTAAGAGAATTTATGATTTTTAGAAAAATTGTTATTGTTTACATTATGTGCATGGTTCAATTCTAGTCATTTATTAGCTAAGGTATATTTAAGAATGTAAAATATGCAAAACAACAGCTTACTAGTAATCTAAAGCCACAAAATTCATCTTATAATAACCGTCACTTTATAGGTTATGTTAGGCACTAACATAACCTATGCTCTGCATACATTTATTACAGTTTTTTCATTTACAACTTGTGTAAAGCTCATTAAGAAGTAATAGAAGTACAAAAAACAGTTTATTACTCTTTGTCGGTTAATTAATCCATAACTATCTCCCTTGTCATAAAAATCTCTAAAATCATAAGTTCTCATAAATTCTTAGAGAATTTAAGTCTCGGTTATATTCTCGATTATATTCTCATTCTCGTTACCGTTCTCAAAGTAATATAACCGACTAAGAACTCTATTCGGGTGGTCTATCTATTTATATATCCTAGATTCACATTTGAAATAAAATGAAGAAATTGTCGATTTTAATCACTGATCTATATAATAACTGGATAGCGGATGCCGTGTAAAAGTGTCGTGACTAATTGAACACCTGAACGCCATTTTGTTTTGAAAATTTGTGCACTTCGGGAAACTTCGTGGCTTGTTTCGACAACATTCGGTTCGATATTCGAGAATCAATGTAACTTTCGTAATTTAAATTTTAGCGCGAAGAACCGAATGTTGCCGAAACAAGCCACGAAGTTTCCCGAAGTGCACAAATTTCCAAAACAAAATAGCGTTCTATAAGTCACAAAAATTGTGTTCCAAGCGCTATCCAGTTATTATAGAGATCAGTGATTTTAATATTTCGATGCATTTTGATGTTGAGGTTAGGTTTTTCAGGTGGAGAATATTAATATTACATAATAATATTATATATATTATTAATGTTAATATTATAATTATTTTATAATAGAATAGATTATAACAGTCTTTTATTTCTATTTAGATCCGCAAATTGAAAGAAATTCAAGAAATTGGTTATTTTAATGATTTGAATATTTCGCGCGATTTTATTATACATAGATTTTGAGGGTGGCATCCCATGTAGAGTTCGAAAATTCTCGGTAATTTATGTTTTGTCCTTCTCTTTCCTATAGCGCCATCATTGACTAGAAAAAGACGTAGCTATAGGAAAAAGAAGGACAAAAAATAAATTACCGAGAATTTTCGAACTCTAATCCCATGATTGCGTTTTGCGTTGCGTTTAACAAGATTTAAATCTTGTTAAATTTTGAAATTCCATAAAATCACTTAAAATCCTTCTGTGTCATTCTCTAATAAATGTTTTGAAATCGTTAGAAATATTCAAAGTTCCTTGTAATTTAATAAAATCACTTGAAATGTCTTATTGAAATCTTATGAAATCTATAGAAATCTGTTGAATACCTTTTTCATATCTCTTTCAAACTCTTATAAAAATCCCTTGAAATATTTTTTAAAAATTGTTAAATTCTTAAACTCATTTTAACTCTTAAAAATCCTTTAAAGTTACTTAAGGGCATGTATTACTTACCCGATCCCTACCTTACCGACATTTTTTTCTCTGTAACGCTACGTCTACATTTATTGAGATACCACATTGAAAATTTCTATATTTGAAGCTAAAGCCTTAAGGTACGTTTGTCTGGTCCTAAATATTGACATTTAAAAAAAAAATTTTTTTATTTTTACAAAAATTTAAGACTAGACAAACCTACATTAGCATATTTTCTTTAATTTTATAAATTTTCAATTTGATATCTTTATAAATCTAGACGTAGCGTTACAGAGAAAAAAATGTCGGTAAGGTAGGGGGATCGGGTAAGTAATACATGCCCTTAAAACAAAATGAAATACTTTTAAATATCTTAAAATTCCCTAAAATCACTTGAATTCTCTATAAAAATCTTTGAAATTCCTTAAATTCACTTGAAATCTTTTAAAATAAATTAAATTTTTGCTAGTAAAAAAATACAATGGTTTTGAGAATTTTTTTTGATATTCTTAATCTAAAAAATGTAAAAAAAATTAAAAACAATGATCGTCTGAAATTTCAACCCAATCGCTTATTACGTGTTTCTCCTGGAGATGAGTTGAATATTCCGTTTTTTTCGATTTTATCCGATTTATTCGAGTTTTCTAGAGAATTCGAAGAACCATCTTCATCTGTCTTGTACATGATGCAAAGATAACAAAATATCTAATTCAAATATGTTTAAGTAAAATGAAAATATACAATTTTGAAGCTAAATTTTTAATTCTTCGTTTCATGGAAAAAATATCGAAATTAAATACTTTTTCGCTCTGTATGCAGTTTTATATTTCAAAGAAGATTAGCGCTACAGAGTGAAGAAATATTTATTTTTTACTGAGAAACATTTGGAATTTTGAGCTTAAAACTTGAGTCCAACGTCTTTAAATAGAAATATTTTTCTAAATTGAGAAAAATTCTTGCTAAATTTTTAAGAGGACTATAATTAAGTGTCAAGTATCGACACAATTTTTTAAAATAAAAATTATTATAATTAATTAAAAATTAAAGAAAAGGTTCAAATGATTTATCGAGAAGATTTAGTTACTTAGATTTGACTGACCAAGGATCATCTTCTTAACTTACGATGAGTTTTTAAAGTGTAAATTATGTTATAATGCGTCACGGGACAAAATGTTGTAATAATCAAAATCGTTTGGTTTCAATGTTAAAACTTTTAATGTACAGAACAATTACAAGTCTAATTTTAAATTGATGAATTACATAAGTTATACAACTGAAAATATAAATCTATGACTTAAATTAGTGAATAAATTAGAATTACTTCCAAACATCGATTCATACAACAATTGTAGATTTTCAATAAATGGTATCCAACTTTTATTAAATATTATATCTCATTATGTGAAAGAGAAAACTTCAAATCTATAAAGTAAAATCACCCACAAGAATAAATAGACAATTGTCAACAGGTTGTTCATGGTAAAGAAAAATGTAAAACATAAAGCTCACTTAAATTTAAGTAACTCAAAATATATAAACCTGCATCACTGTTCAGACGATAAGGTTTGGCGAATTCATGTAAATTTATCAAGCAGCTTTCAAGCAATTTCTGTCTTGCACGTGCAATGTATATCCTGCATTTGATCAAATTGCCATAAAGAGGAAATTTTTCGCAAACTGTAGAAATAATAGCTCTCTTCACCTTCAGATTCCTCGAGTACGCTATTAATTGTTTCAATGGTTGCACTAAAAAATTATAGAGATATTTATCACCAAAAATATTGCTATCCTTTAAAAGCTCTAGCTCGGCCTTACATTTTCTGTATAATTCGTTATATTTAGCAGCAACTCTATCCGAATTTATGTTATTCATTTCGAAGTTGCTGGTGCTTTCCATTTTAGCAATTAGCTTAATGATAAATTCATTAGTATTTTTTTTTCCTTTTGCGTGTTTTTGTGTAAACACTAAAGGAGTATGATTTTGCTTGTCCATAGTATTCAAATCAAGAAACTGGTCCAATAAACATGCATGTGTATAATCGTTGTAATACTGGCGCGAGAAAAACTGAAGTAAGGCTGAATAGCCTGTTGGAAGTTGCATATTCATGTCCACTCCACTTTCGATGAGAAGATGAAAAAGTGACCATTTCATCATTCCGCGTTTGCTTCTGAGTAAGATAATCGGAGTATCGTTATGAGCTAGTTCATTTACATTAGCACCTTTACTAATCAATACTGAAGCCATCATCACGTTATTGTCGATGACAGCAAGATGCAAAGCTGTATTATTATCATATGCTTTCGAATTTATCTGTGCTTCATTATTAACTAATAACCCAATAAGTTCAGGTATATCTCTTTCTGTTGCGTAATGTATGGGTCTCCTTCCCAAGTCATCAGGTGCATTAACATCAGCTTTCAGTTTAATTAATTTCTGGGACAAGGAGGTGTGGACAGATAAATGGAGTGGACTTGGAGTTAGACTAAAATTTAATTCTGCTTTTGCTGTCACAAGTGTGTCTATAATTTTAAGTCGATGTGCTATTTGGATTCTAGTCAGTTCCCATTGAGGGACCTGACAACCTGTTGATTTTTTTATATTAAAGTACCATTTTCCAAGGATCGTGCAATGTATTGGCAGCCATATACGTTTTGCCTTCTTATTTACTTGAGCTCCATAAATTATAAGCCTTCTCACAATGTACGGATGTCCCAAAGCACATGCAAGATGTAGAGGGGTATCACCATCATTATTTGTTGCATTGACGTCAGCTTCGTATGCGAGCAGGCAGTTCAGCATATTTGCATTTCCGCTTAACGCCGCTAGATGAAGAGGAGTGTTCAAAGCATTATCGTGACAATCGATTTCAATATTTTGCGTTAGTACAAGCCTCTTCATAACACTTACGTGTCCACTCATTATAGTAAGGTGAAGGGGCGTATATCCTTCTATGTCTCGACAATTGACGTACGCTCCTTCCCTCAAAAGGCAATTTACAACTGTTACGTTACCTTTTATAGCGGCTAAATGTAATGCTGTACGTTTTCTGCAGTTTAAAGAATTGACATACACTCCCTGAGATAAGAGTCTCCTCATTGGGGCAATTTTTCCTCTTTCAGCGAGACTATGTAATGAAGCCCGGAAGGATATCGTCAACGATGACCTTCTCTCGTTTTCCATAATTATGCTTTTCCTGAATGATAAACATTTCCCTAATTAGAATTATGTGAATGGTGTGCGTAATATTTTTTGCTAAAACTAGGCCATTTACTTTAAAGGGCGTTGGATAAACGGACTTGGAAATCCGTGAAAATAGAAATTGTCGGAAATGATTCCAAGTCCGATCGTGCGTGAGCGTATTTAATTTAGAAAAAGGTTTTATGAGATATGTGGGGAACCAGAAACAAGCAACCGATTAGAAAATTTGAATCGGTCTGAGGCTTTCGTGAATCCGCATTCTTAAATAATAGGAAATTTCCGATTAGAAATTTATCAAAGATTGCTATTAAAACTTTTATTTACTTTGCAAACACAAACTTTACTTATTTATCTTTTATATTCTTGAACTCAGAATCTATGTTGAATTCCGATTTTCCAATACACAGCTTTGTTTAATTGGTCAACGGTTTACAAAATTTAAAATTCCGATCCGATTGAAAAGTTTAATTGGTTCTTTTTTCCTGCGGATAACTTACCAAATATGTTGGGTCCTGAGTAGTTCTGGGTCTAATAAAAATGAAATTCCCTTACAGCTTTGATGAGAAAATGAATATTTTGTTAGAAAATATTCATTTTCTGGAACGGAGCATATGCAGACATAGCAGACGAGTCCTCCCGTAAGAGTGACACGAAGTGTTAGACGCACTCAAGTGTTTCATATTTTTTTCGGCACAACACCGACACTAATTAAAAGAACCGGCAAACAGTCGAGTTTTGAATTTCATCTTCTTTGAAATTCCAACACGAAATTTGCGATTCATTTCGAAACAAAGTTGTCATTTGTATTCTAAATCTCCAAAACACGAGTATGAAAGGTTGACAGGATTGAGAAGGAGAATAAGCAGACAGCGCCGTAAATATACGCAGACCGGCAGCGGACACTTTTTGTACTTAGCGCTGTCGATTGGTTAGTTATCGACAGCACTAAGTACAAAAAGTGTGACTAAGTACAAAAAATTTGGTAACCCTGGCGAAGGCTTCGGATAGAAAATTTCCTATCCGAATTAATCCGAGCCAATGTAAAGTCTCTTTCCGAGCGAATCAGTTTCATTCCGAGCCAATCCGAAGTTCGCATGAATCCGAGCCAATCCGAAGTTTGAAGGAAGATTCCTATCCGAAATGGTTCGGATTCATTCGGATTATATCTTCGGATCGAAAAATTTCTTCGGAATGGTTCGGATTCATTCGGATTGAAAAGTTTCTTTGGAATAGATCGGATTCCTTCGGATTGAAGATTCGGATTCATTCGGATTGAACATTTTCTTCGGAATGGATTGGATTCACTCGATTTGAAAATTCGGATTCATTCGGATCGAAAAATTTCTTAGGAATGGTTCGGATCCATTCGGATTGAAAAGTTTCTTCGGAATGGATCGGATTCATTCGGATTGAAAAGTTTCTTCGGAATGGATTGGATTCACTCGGATGGAAAATTCGGATTCATTCGGATTGAAAAGTTTCTTCGGAATGGTTAGGATTCATTCGGATTAAATTTTCGGATCCATTCGGATCGAAAAATTTCTTAGGAATGGTTCGGATCCATTCGGATTAAAAAGTTTCTTCGGAATGGATCGGATTCATTTGGACTGAAAATTCGGATTCATTCGGATTGAAAAGTTTCTTCGGAATGGTTAGGATTCATTCGGATTAAATTTTCGGATTCATTTGGATCGACAAATTTCTTAGGAATGGTTCGGATTCATTCGGATCGAAAAATTTCTTAGGAATGGTTCGGATCCATTCGGATTAAAAAGTTTCTTCGGAATGGATCGGATTCATTCGGATTCATTCGGATTGAAAAGTTTCTTCGGAATGGATTGGATTCACTCGGATTGAAAATTCGGATTCATTCGGATCGAAAAATTCTTAGGAATAGTTCGGATCCATTCGGATTGAAAAGTTTCTTCGGAAAGGTTAGGATTCATTCGGATTAAATTTTCGGATCCATTCGGATCGAAAAATTTCTTAGGAATGGTTCGGATTCATGCGGATTGAAAAGTTTCTTTGGAATGGATCGGATTCATTCGGATTGAAAATTCGGATTCATTCGGATTGAAAAGTTTCTTCGGAATGGATCGGATTCATTCGGATTGAAAAGTTTCTTCGGAATGTATTGGATTCACTCGGATTGAAAACTCGGATTCATTCGGATTGAAAAGTTTCTTCGGAATGGTTCGGATTGGAAAGTTTCTTCGGAATGGTTCGGTTCTATTCGGATTCGCTTGGATAGAGATTTCGCATTGGCTCGAATGACTTCGGATTGGCTCGGATTAGAATCTTATTCGAAGCTTTCGCCAGGGAAGTTATCCCTACATATCTTATAAAACCATTTTTTTAAATTAAATTAATACACTCACACAGGATCAGACTCAGAATCATTTCTGAAAATTTCTATTTTCACGGATTTCCAAGTCCGTTTATTCAACGCCCTTAAAACAAATTGCTGTATTAATAAACCACTGATCTCTATAAGTCTATAGAGATCAGTGTAATAAACATGTCGGAAAAAATAGGAATGTTCGAATTTATGCACCGGAATCGAAAAACAAAGAGCATCCCCCCCTTCTGGCTTCGAGAAACCCCAGGGTTGAATACGTAATATACCTTAGGTAAATTACATGAGGTTTTTGACGTAATTTACGTACGTATATATATTACATTCTGAGTTTTTTACAAAATATAATATACGTCTACAAAATGGCGCCATAGCATCTGATTTTTATGTTTGGTCTTTCCGGGTTTTCTTATGTCCGCCATCTTTTTTTACAATTATGACGTTTTTTACATGTTTTTTACGTATATTACATTTTTTACGTATAATACGTCAAAAATCTCAAGTTACGCGTAACTGGCCAACACTGAGAAACCGTCCTCGGCTAAAAGAAATCTTAATTCGTATACTTTTGCGACCTAAAAACTATATACATATATTTGAAATGACTTTTTGTCCGTTGCTCCGATAGCCTTATATTTGGGCAGTTGAGAAATAATGCCCCATATTCTATATATCAGAACAAAATAACGAAAGATAAAATTTAACGCACCTGTACAGATTTTATCACAAGGATGAACAAAATTCATACAAAGAGAACTAAAAAAACTGTTAGGAATTGCTCTCTCTAGGTGTACATTTATTAATGCTTTCTCGATACTTTTCAACAGTCAAACAAGCAGATGAGTTCTTGAGAAGCTTAAGCAGCGCCAGCAGCTTGAGATATTTGCGCAAAATGGATAAATTTTATTCCAGAGGTATGATAGCACCTTACAAATGTCACCACATTACACCCATCGACATATAGAAATGGACTGCGGTACGCTGTGGGAAAGCGCGTGCTAATACGTCACAGAGAGAAGTTGCAAAGGGGTTTAGTTTTGTCTCTTTCTCGCCGAAGGTAATTGGTTGAGAATGGGACAAAACTACACCCCTTTCCAACTTCACTCTCTCTCTCTCTCTCTCTCTCTCTCTCTATTATTTTCAGCTATGCTACTGGCTTAGAATTATGATGTGCGTAGTAATTTTGAGAAAGTGGCAAAAAATCAAAACGCTAATTGTATTTTAAGCTAGTTTTTTTGTCAAAAGTTGCAATTTATGTAGTAATCACGAGCAAGTAGCAAAAATTCAAAATAAAAACAGTAGTATTTAACATTTATATCGATTTTCTAAAAAAAAAAATGGTAATTTGTGCCTTTTACTCAAAAACTCTTTTTTGCGTGTTAAGGGCATGTATTACTTACCCGATCCCTACCTTACCGACATTTTTTTATCTGTAACGCTACATCTACATTTATTGAGATACCACATTGAAAATTTATATATTTGAAGCTAGAGCCTTAAGGTACGTTTATCTGGTCCTAAATATTGACATTTTTGAATAATTTTCCAAAAATTTAAGACCAGACAAACATATATTAGCATATTTTCTTTAATTTTGTAAATTTTCAATTTAACATCTTTATAAATCTAAACGTAGCGTTACAGAGAAATGAATGTCGGTAAGGTAGGGATCGGGTAAGTAATACATGCCCTTAAGATCACTTAAATTTAAGTAACTCAAGATATCTAAACCTACCCTGGCGGAAGGTTCGGATTGAAATTCATTCCGAACCAATCGGAAAATTTCTGAATCATTCCGGAATTTGTGTCCGAACCAAACAGTTGCATTCCGATCTAATCCGAAGGATGTTTTCAATCCTTTTTATTCCTTTTTAATCTGTGTCTCAACTACAAATTCAATCCGAATGAATCCGAACACACTTTTCAATCCGTACGTCTAATCCGATTGAATCCGAAACTAAACCGATCTCACGTTTCAATCCGAATAAATGCGAGCCCCATCAAAAAAGATTTTTTAATCCTTTTTAATCCTTTCCAATCCGTCAGTCTCTACAAAGTTGAATCTGAGTGAATCCGATTCTAATCCGAACAAAGTTTCAATCCGATTTCCAATCCGAGAAAATTCCGAAATACTTTCAATCCTTTTCAATCCGTTATGAACAAAAATTTCAGTCCGAATTAATCCAATACTCAATCCGTTCACACTTTTCAATCCGTTATCCCAATCAGAATCAATCCGAACGAACTATAATCCTTTTCTATCCGTAGTTCTAAACTGAAGTTACCGTTCAATCCTTTTCAATCAGTGCCCTCAATCCTAATTAATCCGATATCAATCCGAACTACTTTCAATTCTTTCTAATCCGTAGCTTTAATCCAAATGAATTCGAAAAAGTTGGGACTAATCACTTAAAAATAAAGTTTATATTTAAAAAAATGTAATTGCAATATGTCACTGAACAGCATCCTTCACTTTAGATTGGAATCCTTGCTTCGATCTCGGATTAGATCTGATTCATTCGGATTGAAATCCTTTCTTTGACTTCGGATTAGATCGGTTTCATTCGGATTAAAATTCTTCCTTTAACCTCGGATTCAGTCGGATAGAAATTTTCGATGACTTCGGATTCAATCGGATAGAAATCGAGGATAGACCTAGGATTGATTAGAATAGGAATCTTTGATCGGACTTCGGATTAGATCGGAATGAAACTGTTTGCTGCGGATAAAAATTCCGGAATGAAATTGATTCAAAAGGATACATTTTTCTCTATCCGAACCTTCCGCCATCTAACTTTATCAAGCATCTTTCAAGCAATTCTTTTCTTCGCGGAGAAAAATGGAAGTTAGCGGTTTAGTACCCTTTATAGAAATTCAGTAAACAAAACTTTTATTATATTACAGAGTCCAAAAATACAGTAATCATTCCTAAACAGTTTAGGAATGCTTACTATGTTTTTTTGGGACTCTGTCTTATAATAAAAGTTTTGTTTACTGAATTTCTGTAAAGGTTACTAAACCGCTAACTTCCATTTTTCTCCGTGTTGCATATGCAATGCGCATCCGGCGTTCGATCAAATTACCATAAACGCGAAATTCAGCGCAAACTCCAGAATTAAAAATTTTCATCACTTCCAGATTCCTCGAGTACCCTATTAATTGTTTCAATGGTTGCACTAAAAAATCATGTTGCATATTCATGTCCACTCCACTTTCGATGAGAAGATGAAAATTTGACCTTTTCATCATCCTGCACCGAAAAAAATATTTTCTTCGTTTAAGTGTATTCCTCTTATTCTGATGCAAGTTTTCCTCTACAATATGGTGTATAAAGTTTTCCTCTTAATTTTGGAGGATTTTCTACTCTAGAAAGGATTCCTTTCAAATGAAGAGGAATCCTCTTAAAATAAAAGGAAAAATCCTGTCAATTGAAAAGGTTCCTTTATACTGTTTTTTTATTTGTCTAGGTTATATTATAGGGGTTTTGAAATCAATAATGCATTTCGCACTTATAATTTTAATTTATTGACAAAACGATTTTTTAATTTTACATTATTTATATATATATAAAACGTAGCGACACTGTTAAACACATTCTTCACTTCTACATTCGACACATTTGACACAATACTAGACACATTCTTCTCTTCTAACCTTCTAATGCATCTAAATGTTCTAGTAAAATCGCGAAATCACCAACCGATTCTATTAGTTTGTTAAGTAGAAAATTTACTTACTATCGAATAATTCGATGTAACAACTTAGGCCCAATTGTTGTGACAAAAAAGCTGATAGCGTCGATTCCATTCTGGCACTTTTGGAGTTTTGGGTGACGCAACCGATGGCCACCGAGAACGCGACATGAATAGGTTAGTCTATTTCACCTCACTGGCGTCACTAACGCCTGTTCTAAGACTAAATTCTCTCAATATTAGAGGATTATTCTGAGTCTGAGAGAAAATTGCGAAAGTAATCATTTTGTCACCTCTATTCTTAAAAATAGAGGAAAATAATCTTATTCATAGAGAAATATGCTCATTTTTATATGAAAATATGAGAGGATTCTATAAGAGGAATTTTCCTCTTAAACGAAGAAAGTATTTTTTTCGGTGTGCGTTTGCTTCCGAGTAAGATAATCGGAGTATCGTTATGAGCTAGTTCATTTACATTAGCACCTTTAATAATCAATAGTGAAGCAACCCTCACGTTATTGCGGATAAGGCAAAGCTATAATATCCCGTGTGGAAAAATTTCTGGGAACTGATCGGGTTCTGGCCAGACCGTCTCAGTGCTGACGTACTAGCGCTGATCAGACCGACTAACAGTAACAGGGCACTGGTCAGAAATGAAACGCTTTTTCCATAGCTTGGTCTAGACACAGACGAGCTTGTCAGTGTCTGACGAAGGGTTAACAGAAGATAGCGCATGGAACACAATTTTTGTGATTTATAGAACGCCATTTTGGTTTGGAAATTTGTGCAGTTCGGGAAACTTTGTGGCTTGTTTCGGCAATATTCGGTTTGATAAAATTCATTCGGTTCGATAACATTCGGGATCGGCAACATTCGGTTCGATATTCGAGAATCAATGTAACTTTCGTCATTTAAATTTTAGCGCGAAGATCCGAATGCTGCCAAAACAAGCCACGAAGTTTCCCGAAGTGCACAAATTTCCAAACAAAATGGCCAGTACTGTCCCGATGGTGAACTTCGGCGGAGTACAGAAATTTCTATCTGGGGTGAAATGCGGGAGGTTCGAGTGTATAAATGACACATAGCTCGTCTAATTGATTTCTGCTCAGCTCCTTCATAGGCAGTCCAGATCAGACGGTCTTGACAATGCTAGATTAGGCAATCACGGAACTTAAGACTGCCACGAAATTTTTGCACACGAGATTCTGTTGTGTTTTTGAATTTTCGTTTGCTCCATTAGTACGTAATAAATCAACAAGATCAGGTATATTTCTTTCTGTTGCGTAATGCAAGGGTGTCTTTCCCAAGTCATCACATGCATTAACATCAGCTCCCAGATCAATTAATCTCTTGGACAAGGAGGTGTGGACAGATAAATGGAGTGGATTTGGAATTAGACTAAAATTTAATTCTGCTCCTGCCTCCACAAGTGCGTCTATAATTTGAAGTCGATATGTTCTTTCGGTTGTAGTCAGTTCCCATTGAGGGACCTGATAATCTGTTGAATTGTTTGTATTCAAGTACCATTTTCCAAGGATCGTGCAATGTATTGGCCGCCATAAAACTTTTGTTTCCTCATTTACGTCAACTTTACAATCTATAAGCTTTCTCACAATGTGCAGATGTCCCGAAGCACATGCAAGATGTAGAGCGTTATCAGCATCATTATTTCTTGCGTAGACGTCAGCATTGTGTTCGATCAGATAGTTTAGCATCTTTAAATTTCCTTTTAAGACCGCTAGATGAAGAGGAGTGTACAAATTGTAACTTTGACAATTGACGTTAACCTTTCGCGTTTCGAGAAGACGCTTGACAACACGTATGTGTCCATGCATTGTAGCAAGGTGAAGGGGAGTATATCCTTCTAAGTCTTGACAATTGCAGTCTGCTTTTCTCTCCAAAAGGCAGTTTACAATTGTTACATTGCCTTTTAAAGCGGCTAAGTGTAATGCTGTACGTTTTCTGGTGTCCACTGAATTGATATCCACTCCTTGAGATATGAGTTCCTTTATTGGGGCAATTTTTCCTTTACAGACGAGACTATGTAATGAATTCTGGATGATTACCGATCTTCCCTCGTTTTCCATAATTATTTTATTCCTGAATGATAAACATTTCTTTAATTAGAATTATGTGAATGGTGTGCGTAATATTTTTTGCTACAACTAGGCCATTTACTTTTAAAACAAATTGCTGTATTAATAAACCACTGATCTCTATAAGTCTATAGAGTAATACCAAAAATTTACCAGTAATTACCGGTAAATATTTACCAAAGTGGTAAATTCAAAATTTTAGATAGGTAAATGTTTTTTTTTCGGAAATCTAACTCTATTTCCTTACTTAGATAATTGCGCATATTTTTGGAACCATGTGTTGTTTCAAAAACACGTTAATCATTTAAATAAATGAAAAAATGGTGCGTTGTATCCAACTAGCAGATGACGACAGTGTATAACAAATGTCTGATCACTGATCTCTATAATAACTGGATAGCGCTTAGAACACAATTTTTGTGACTTATAGAATGCTATTTTATTTTGGAAATTTGTGCACTTCGGGAAACTTCGTGGCTTGTTTCGGCAACATTCGGTTCTTCGCGCTAAAATTTAAATTACGAAAGTAACATTGATTCTCGAATATCGAACCGAATGTTGCCGAATCCGAATGTTATCGAACCGAATGTTGCCAAAACAAGTCACGAAGTTTCCCGAAGTGCACAAATTTCCAAAACAAAATGTCATTTGCACCTTGCAATCATGTTCTTTTATTAATTTATTTTTAACTTTCTACGCTAAATACATTGATAAATTTGGTAACATAACATACGATAACGTATACAAAATCCTTTTAAATTGTTGTAACATTAAAAAAATTACTGAATACTACAAAATTTGAGTTTTACCACTTTGGTAAACATTTACCAAAATTCATTACTGGTAATTACCAGAAATGTAATACCTGACCATTCGGTCAGCGTCACTATCCCATTACTAATAGAGATCAGTGCAATAAAAATGTCAGAAAAAATAGGAAAGTTCGAATTTATGCACCGGAATCGAAAAACAAATTTCTTCATTTTACTCAACAAATATTAAATTTGGAATTTTTTCCTTCTGTAGAATTAATCAATTTTTATTTAAAATTATGCGTACAGAGCGAGAAAATATCTAATTGAAATATTTTTTAAGTAAAATAATAATATTCAATTTTGTACTTAAATTTTGTATTCTTCGTTTCATACAAAAAGTATCGAAATTAAATATTTTTTCGCTCTGTATGCAGTTTTATATTTGAAAAAAGATTAGCGCTACAGAGCGAAAAAATATTTATCAATAATTTTCGTTGAGTAAAATAGAGAATTGAATTTTGAGCTTAACATTTGGGTCCAACGCCCTTAATCCGTGTACTTTTGCGACCTAAAAATTATATACATATATCCGAACAAAATAACGAAGGATAAAATTTAACTCACCTGTACAGATTCTATCACAAGGATGAACAAACTTCTGATATATTCATACAAAGAGAACTAAACAAAATATTAGGAATTGCACTCTCTAGGTGTACATTTATTAATGCTTTCTCGATCCTTTTCAACAGTCAAATAAGCAGTTGAGTTCTGAGAATGCTTATATTATGCTTGAGCATAGACTAATAGAGTTCTTAGACTGGCGTCCCATGATTGCGTTTTGCGTTGCATTTTAAATTTTCGAGAACTTAAATCCAGGTTAATGTTTGCATTATTTACATGGTTAAATTTTAGTCATTTATTAGCTAAGGCATATTTAGGAATGTAAAATATGCAAAACAACAGCTTACTAGTTAACTAAAGCCACAAAATTCATCTTATAATAAACGTCACTTTATAGGTTATGTTAGACTCTAACATAAACTATGCTTTGCATACATTTGTGACAGTTTTTTTATTTACAACTTGTGTAAAGCTCATTAAGAAGTAATAGAAGTACAAAAACAGTTTATTACAATTTATCAGTTAATTAATCAATAATTATCTCCCTTGTCATAAAAATCTCTAAAATCATAAGTTCTCATACATTCTTAGAGAATTTAAGTCTCGGTTATATTCTCACTCTCGTTATCGTTCTCGAAGTAATATAACCGACTAAGAACCATAGAGATATAAGAATAGAGGTAAAAAGCATAGGCTCTCCAATGCGTGGAAATGATACACTGATAGAAAGAGAAAGGAAACCAGAGGAGTTATTCCTTTCTCTCTCTAATCGCGCATGTGCATTGTCAATTGTCATATATGGGTTAGCTTTCGTGGTTACCGCTTACCGGTTAGCTTCTTTTGTATGTTTTGTTTTGTTTGAAGAATATGATTAATTGTTTATCTTTCGATTATACTTATCATGCATTATGGTGAAAATTTGTGTAATGTGCAAAAAAGAGCAGACTCTGCTTGACAAACCTTGCAGTTTCCATCGGTAAGTTGTGCTAAACAGATTATTTATATCTAAAAGGAATATTGTTTTTCTTAAGAATTACTTAAACAATTATTTCTATGATTTATACATTTCCATTGAATCATCCATGAGGTAGAATGAAAGGAATATATTTTAATATTGTCGATTTTTCAGATTTCCTGATGAACCTGACTTGAGACGGGTTTCTATATAGCCACTTGATTCAAAACTCAAAACGCATGACTTCGCATGCGTCAATAGAGAGAGAAAGGAATAACTCCTCTGGTTTCCTTTCTCTTTCTATTAGTGTATCACATGTTCAGCACATAGCTTTTTACCACTGATCTCTCTTTTTACCTCCATTCTTAACGGCCCGGGACAATTGTCTTCCTGCACAGGTCGGACAGACAAAGGTATAAACGCACCTTTAGGATTTTGTGGAAACCAGGGTTGGGATAAAAAAGTTTACAAAGGAAGGCAATGTGACCGGTAGGTATAGATTGGTTCATAGTTCTAGTTGGCCATAATTTCAATTGGCCACAAAATCACTAAAAGTTACCATAAGTTACTAAATTTTAAAAACACTGTTAAAGTAAAGACTAGAAGGGAGTTAGGTTGGCGAAAATGGCAGCGTTTTAATTGGTTCGTTTTGTTAAGATTTTTTCTAATGCGCTTTGCCATCTAGTTTCCACCTACACCGGAGTTTTTGAATTTAGTGATTTTGTGGCCAGTTGGGATTATGACCAACTGAAGCTATGGACCAATCTTTACCTGCCAATGTGACTGCCCTTTTCGCAAGGTAGTTACAAAGTGCAGTCCCATGTCGACAGAAAACGTCGACGTAAAGCAGAAACTCATGAGAGTGAAAGAGATAAACAGATCTGATTACCTCTGTCACTTTCATGAGTTACTGCTTTACGCCGACATTTTCTGCCGACATGAATTGAAAAGTGGAATAAAAAAGTGGAATTCCATTATGCGCAGGGTTGCACGGTTACGCGTAACTCGGAATTTTATATGTATAATACGTATTTTACGTAAAAAATGTAAAAAATGGTGGACTTGAAATGAGGGTGGGGGAAAAGAGCATAAATTAAATATCATTCATTAAGCCTTCCACATTTTGCCATATATATTTATATTTCTGCTGCAACTTTTACATTTAAAATTTATTACAGAGTATATATAGCACATTTTTTCTACTCATTTATTTATAATAAGCCGGTATACAACGTCGAGTTTAGGTGCGTGTAAGTATAATTACGCGCGCATAGAACTTATAGAATTCATTTGTTTTTTTTTTAGATTTAACCTTTTGGGTTATGTTTTTCTTATTTGTTTGAATGACAAGCCTTTTTTTTTGCTCTCTTCGAAGCGCAAGATTCGCTCCTCCCAATAGTTCTACGCGCGCGTAACTATACTTACACTCGACGGTGTAAACCGGCACAATCCTAATTTAGGGTACTGGACCAGGCTCAGACGACTTAAGCTTAGTATCTTAGGATGGACATCCACATTAGAGCCCAGGTAGCCTTACCCTAACCCACTCATTAATATACTTGGGAAAATCCAAAAACTGTGACATCAAGCAAAGGAGTTCTTTCTACTCAAAAATAAAAAAATACAACGAAAGTATTCCAATTCTCTTTAAAAAAAAGTTTACGATAGAGAGTTCTCATTTGACGAAGCGTTATTTCTACTTGTATTCAAAATAGTTTCCAGGTGCCGTCCTATGGTAGCAGAAAACGCAAAGCAAAAAGGAGAAAATCATTAGAGTGAAGGAGAGAGCAAATCTGCCTGTCTCTTTCATTCTTATAATTTCCCTGGCGAAGGCTTCGGACAGATAATTTCCTATCCGAATTAATCCGAGCCAATGCGAAGTCTCTTTCCGAGCGAATCAGTTTCATTCCGAGCCAATCCGAAGGTCGCATGATTCCTATCCGGAATCGTTCGGATTAAATTTTCGGATTCATTCAGATTGAAAAGTTTCTTCGGAATGGTTCGGCTTCATTCGGATTGGAAAGTTTCTTCGGAATGGTTCGGTTTCATTCGGATTCGCTCGGATAGAGATTTCGCATTGGCTCGGATGACTTCGGATTGGAATCTTATCCGAAACTTTCGCCAGGATTTCTGCTTTCTGCTATGTGTTTTTTGCCGACATGGGACGGCACCTTCAAGGGTGTAAAACAGAGAGTAATGAGAGTGACAAAGGCGGACAGATATGTGTTTCTTTGTCACTCTCATGTGATGCCGCTTTATGTTGACGTTTTCTGCCATCATGGGACGGGTGGAAACAATTTTTACGCCTAATAATTTTTTTCTTTCTGCTTTACGCCGACGTTTTCTGCCGAGTGGATTGAAGTTCGGGAAATCGTAAAACTTTTAATAGAAATACAAATATAATACATATATAATTTCCACGAACACTAGTCCACTCTCAGCATATACTTCTTTATTCAATGCATTACCTGTGGCTTAAACTGAAAAATAAAAAATCAATTTAAATTGTACAATATCAGATGTATAGGGTAAATACAGCAATAGATGCCCCCCCCAATAGGTGGACAAATAATATTTCAAAAAGCAATTACATTAAATTTTAGAACGAAATTGTGAAGTCAAAATTGTTTTTTATAACTACATAAAGTTCTGAGTGCAAAAAATAATTTTTTTAAATCCTTTCATTTAAAATAATAATTAAAAAAATTATTTAAATTTGACGTGTCGAAGTTTTACTTCGCGAGCGTTGCCATTAGTAAACATGTGACAGCTAGCCTGTAAACGTATTTTGTCATTTTTATTAAAAATAAATGGAAAAAACAAGGTATATACATTTGATTATGTTTATATTTCAATAAAAAAGCTATGAATATAGTATTAAAATAATAAAATCAAGAAGAAATAAGAAAATTTAGTGTCCATCTATTGATATTAGCTGTGTCCATCTACTACAGTTTTCACTTTTTTCTTAATTACTACGAAAATTAAAAAAAGTTTTAGTTATTTTTTTCAAGTCAATTACATATTTTTACATAAATATAATTTATTTATATTTTACTACATTTTTTTGCTAAAGGAACATGAGAATTTGCTTAACCGTCCATCTATTGGGGTATTTACCCTAATATATTAAATTTAGATAAATTAACAGACCTGTTTTTTATCCTTCTAATCTGCCTTTTTCAGAAGTCGATGACACTTTTCAGCACCACCCAGAGGTATACAATGATGGACTTTCTTATATTTAAAGCCCACCAAAAGTATAAATCTGGGCGGTTGCTGGAAGCAACCTTGTCAAATTTCTACACCTAGACTTAAAAAAAACTTACATCTAAACATGCAAATAATACAACTAAAATAAATTTGGGCGGTTGGAAGCAACCTTGTCGTTACCTATTAAAAAATATAAGTATAAAAATACCTTTTCCTATTTGTATAAATTTCATTAAGTTAGGGAACTTCAAGTCTGTTTTTGTCTCTTCACCGGCGGAACGGGTGAAGAAGGTGAGTCCAACTTCCGTTTGTTGCTGAAAGTATTGTCGGTCGAAGTTTTAGGTCGTTCGTAATTATTATGCTCCGGCCAATATCCAATTTTCGACCGGAGTTCTTGGATTTCCCGTTTCAGTCGTTGTTCTGTCGCGTCCATGTCGTCGTCCAGGGAAAAATTTTTTTCCCGCCAATCAGCGGGAACTGGCTGTGGGATGTAGGGTTCGTCAACGTATTTTTTTCTCTGGGCCATGTCGTAGTCTATATATGTCAGTCAATATATAAAGGATAAGGATTTGGAAAGTGGAAAAGAAATTTTTGGACTCACCAATAAAAAACTTACAAACTTTTTTCAAATTTTCACCACTATACACTTGCACAGAAGAGAACACTTGTACTGAGAGAAGCACTGTTTTCACTGCAAGAGATGGAACAGAACTAACTACCTGCTTCCGTGCGACCTGACTGCTGACTCAGCTGCTCAGCATCGCTAGTACATTGAAAGAGGGGGGAAGCGAGTAGTGGGAATTGAATCAGCGCAAGCGTAAAGAGACCTACGTTACTTTTGGCATGCTCGCTCATGGCTGTGCAGTATATCAAAATACATAAAACGTTTCTGCTACGCAATGTTAACTTTACTAATTCCTTTATAAAGAAAACGCGATTGTGTACAATTAATGTTTTAATTATTTTCCTGTACTTACTTCTCTGCAAGGCATTATAACCACATATTCTAGAATGTCTGCCATAATTATAAAAATTAGTTATATTATTTAGTTATAATTAAATATTGTTTTATAATTATTTATATTAATTAGTTATATTATATAATATTTCAATTTGTACTTTCGTAAACTCATGTAACTTGCGATTTAAAACATTTAAATGCGCAGTATTTGATTTAAACTCTTATAATAAACAGAAAAACTTTTAAAAATTGTGGAATTGATGAAAAATAATCACGCATTTCATTTAAAAAATAAGTTACATTTTCTTTCTTTTTTATTATGTGATTTTTTGCTTTGCGTTTTCCAAGGTGCAGTCCCATGTCAGCAGAAAACGCAAAGCAGAAAGCAGAAAATTATTAGAGTGAAAGGGAGAGAAAATCTTCCTGCCTCTTTCACTCTTATGATTTTCTGCTTTCTGCATTGCGTTTTCTGCTATCACAGGACGGCACCCTCGTGGGTTATATTACTTCGAGAACGGTACATGAATGAGAATATAACCGAGACTTAAATTCTCTAAGGATGACGTCCCACGGATCCGGAATGCGTTACGTTTTTGCGCAAAACCATGAGAGTGAGAGAGATGGTATTTATTAGTGTGTCTCTCTTACTCTCATGGGTTTGCACAAAAACGCAACGCATTCCGGATCCATGGGACGCCACCCTAAGAATTTATGAGAACTTATGATTTTAGAGATTTTGATGTCAAGGGAGATAAGTATTTATTACTTAACCGATAATCTGTAATAAACTGTATTTTGCACTTCTATTATTACGTCTTAATGAGCTTGACACATGTTGTAAATGAAAAAACTGTCACAAATTTTTGCAGAGTATAGGTTATGTTAGCGTCTAACATAACCTATAAAGTGACGTTTTTTATAAGATGAATTTTGTGGCTTTAGTTGCTTTAGTTAACTAGTATGCTGTTTTTTTGCATATTTTACATTCTTAATTATGCGTTAACTAATAAATAACTAAAATTTTAACTATGTAAATAATGTAAACAATAACAATTTTTTTAAAAGTCGTAAATTCTTAAATTCTCTTAAATTCTTTTAAAGCTCTTAAATTCTCATAAATTCTGTCATATTCTCGGTCATATAACCTGGATTTAAGTAAGGGTAAGTAACCCTGACGAAGGCTTCGGATAGAAAATTTCCTATCCGAATTAATCCGAGCCAATGCGAAGTCTCTTTCCGAGCTAATCCGAAGTTCGCATGATTCCTATCCGAATGAATCTGAGCCAATCCGAAGTTTGAAGGAAAATTCCTATCCGGAATGGTTCGGATTCATTCGGATCGAAAAATTTCTTCAGAATGGTTCGGATTTATTCGGATTGAAAAGTTCCTTCGGAATGGATTTGATTCACTCGGATTGAAAATTCGGATTCATTCGGATTGAAAAGTTTCTTCGGAATGGTTCGGATTCATTCGGATTGGAAAGTTTCTTCGGAATGGTTCGGTTTCACTCGGATTCGCTCGAATAGAGATTTCGTATTGGCTCTGATGACTTCGGATTGGCTCGGATTGGAATCTTATCCGAAGCTTTCGCCAGGGAAGTGACATTTGTCTATAATTTTTGGCCGATTCAGTAGAAATAACTTTATTTATGTCATCATAAATACTTGATATGGCCGATTGTTTATAAAATTTGAGTATAAAATAAGAAATTATTTATTCTCTTTCATGAATTTAATTAAAAATTGATTTCTGTCTATAAATGATTCATATTTAGTGCGAATCAATTGACGAATCACTGTCAATTCCCATGAATCCATTTTCACTTATTTATTTGTTTATAACAAGTTGAACAAATTTTTAAACAATTTTTGTCATTTATGTTATTAAATAAAAAAAAGACATTTTTTTATAAATATGGGTCAACAGATTTGTATGGAATTTTATAAGCTTTAAGGGCATGTATTACTTACCCGATTCCTACCTTACCAACATTCTTTTCTCTGTAACGCTACGTCTACATTTATAAAAATACCACATTGAAAATCTCTATATATGAAGCTAAAGCCTTAAGGTACGTTTGTCTGGTCCTAAATATTGACATTAAAAAAAAAAATTTTTTTTTATTTTTACAAAAATTTAATACCAGACCAACCTACATTAGCACATTTTCTTTAATTTTATAAATTTTCAATGTGATATCTTTATAAATGTAGACGTAGCGTTACAGAGAAAATAATGTCGGTAAGATAGGCATCAGGTAAGTAATACATGCCCTTAAATTAAAAAAAAAATAATTTGAATATCAATAATTTGTCATGGTCATATTTCGCGCGATGTTGATATTGAAATTCAGTAAAAAGGAATGATTTTACTGCATGTATCATAAATTAGAGTACTATTTTCTGAAAAACAAATGATTTTACTGCTTTTAATTGATTAATAGTTTGAAACTATTTGAAATTCCTGCTAATGTACTTATGCCATCTTAAGCAAAAATTCAACCAATCAATTCTCGAAAATGGCGGGCAAGTCCATTTTCATTTTTGACAGCGATCAGCTGTTCCGTCGCGTGGAATTGCTTTGTAGCGATCGCGAACAAAACTGAAAATATTACCAAAATAATTTCACTTTCCAGAGTTAAAAATTTATGTCAACATCAGTGAAAAAGCTTCTACTATTCTTCAGTCTCGTGCGATTTTTTTAATTTCGCAAAGATGGAAAATCTTTGCTCTCTTTATTCTAACCTAGGAACAACAATGCACTAAACGTCAAATGGATTTTAATTTCCCTGAAAAAAGTGAGTAAAAACTGATTAATATATATTTTTTTTTATATTGCTAAAAGAAAAGCTCTTTGCTTTAATTCCGCGAAAACTTCCAAGAGTTTATTCATTTTTATTATGTTGGTATTTATTTTGTTGTGGTCTGTCTTCATCCAGCTTTTTTGATAAGATAAGCTTTTTTGCCAAAATAACTCAATTTACAAGAACTCTAGGATAACAGCAAAAAATATATTTATAACTGGGAAATATTTACATTTGAAAAACTCCTAAATCTGCGCTCTTCGGCTTTTTTTTTTACATTTTTTGAGTACAATTCTTTTCAGAGTAATGAGGTCAGTAATAAAGTTCTCACTGAAATAACTTTTATCATAATACTGAGTTACAATAGAAGATAATTTTCACTGTTTCAATTCTAGACAATAAAAATATTAAAATGTTTTTTTTCAAATCATAGAAATTTGGAGATTCAAAAATTACAATTACAAGCACTAATTTATTACTTCTCTTTAAAAATAATTGTAAAATGTTATTTGCAGAAAAACAATAGCAATATCAACATGAAGTCTGAGGAAATCCTTCGAAATATTTTCGGAAAGGATTGTTTGGAAGTGTTGGATTCGCTGAGTATTGGAAAATCAAAAGAAGATAATGCAACTTATTCCAGGTTTTTAAATTATTAAATATTTTCCCCAATTAATAAATCATCATTTATTAGTAATTATCTATCTTTATTAACATTTAAACACATCCTAATGTACAGAACACTGCACAGTTTGAATTTGGCTGAAGAATACATCAAGACTACCCTTTCCGAAAAAGCAATACCAGAAAGTTCGAAAGATCTTCGAGAAGGAAGATTAGGACCAAAACTTGTGAGATTTGAACTCTCGAATCCTCTTGGTCAATACTATTTATCACCTGATCGACTGAGTGCCAATTCTCAGGGAAATTTTAGTACAATTCGAGCCAATACGGCAGTTTTCAAAGGCAAATGGATATACGAATTACAACTCGGTACAAAAGGACTCATGCAAGTTGGTTGGGGAACTTCAAAGAGTAAATTTAATCACATTGCTGGTGTTGGTAGGTGTTTATTTTAATGAAATGATATCCACTTATAAAAAACGTCTTGAAAAATATGTTATTAACTCTACGTTTAATATTAAAAATGATTTTAGGTGATGATCCAACTTCCTACGCCTATGATGGACACCGGGTAAAAAAATGGAACGTGGCTCCCGAAAAATATGGAGAACCTTGGCTTTCAGGCGATATAATTGGCTGTGCCATCGACATGGACGAGGGAACAATAGATTTTTACAGAAACGGAAGGCCGCTGGGTCGAGCGTTCGAAAATGTTTCGATGGGATCCGGAGTCGCTTATTTCCCAACTGTTAGTCTCGCCCTCAGCGAAAATTTAACCGCGAATTTTGGATCTACTCCTTTACATTATCCAATTCAAGGTTATCAAACTCTTCAAGCACCACCTCAAGAACATCTTGACAAAGCTGCTTTTGTATTCAAATGGTTCTCGAATCTCATAGAACAAATTCGGAACGTCAAGGAATCTGGAAACAAAACTTTCTCCGGGGACAAAACTATGAGCGTTCGAGCTTTCCTTCTTTGTCTCGCAAGATCGATTCTAAAAAATATTGGACCACTTTTAAAGTTACTAAAAAATTCAATTGATTTTTAAATTAAACCTAATATTGTTTAGCTAATTATTTTAATTAATTGTATTATTTTTAGGGTACCTTATGTGACTGTAGGGGTTTTCGTTCCTTTCGTGAGGAAACTCTGCGGCATTAAAAAGGAGACAAAACTGAAAATTAGAGAAAAGGAAAACGAAGGTTCAGTGTTTATGATTTGCTTGGATCTTCTCTGGACTTTCCTCGAAAATCAGGAGATGCAATCATGTTTAGAAAGCACTGTAGTTTATTTGTTATCAGAATTCAGACACGTTTCTCTTCTCCTGGAATATCCTGACCAATGCAAGAGTCTCGCACTCTTGACTTGTTTTTGTCGACACCCAAGAACGAGAAGACATTTACTGCAGAGTGTACTTTTCGATAGAGTGAGATTTGCAAATTTTGTGCATGTGAAACCTCTGGATGAAATTGGATTAGCCGAGGTTGTGAGCGAAACTTGGTGGGAAACAGACCCAATTGATTCGGCCGTTGAAATTAATAAGGAAAAATACCTCAGAGCTTGTGAATTGATCGAGTCATCTGTTTCTGGTAAAGAAATTCAGTAGAATAAGAAAATAATTTTGTAAAAATTAAAAAATACTAATAAACGTAATCTACAATATTTTGTTAGAGGTAGAAGCCTTGCAAGTGGAGTTGCTGGTCACTCTTTTGGACAACAGCGACGGAGCAGAAAAACTTCCAACTTCGCGGACTATTTTTTTGAGGAAATTTCGAAGTTTTGTGCAGGAAAATTTAATTTCGAGTCGAGTATGTATTTCCGAAGGATCTTTTTCAATGGAATATTTAGGTAATGGAATTTTTTCACTCTCTAGGGATTTTTCCAGACGATTCCAGTTATGAAAACACCGTTGCCGATAACACTTTGCTGCTTTCATCGACTCCTAGTGGCTTTTAGAATTCTTTGGGACTCTGAAGTTGGATCAAATCCGGTCTGCATTCCTTGCAGGACATTTTATGATGGATCAATCAACTACACTGGAGTCGATAGATTAGGTGGCGTTTTATCGCACCTGAACAAAACGTACAAAAACGAATTGCTTCACCTCCTGGGTCCCGATCACGAAGTCATCGCGAGTTTGGAACAAGCACAAGAAGCGACGACTACGTTTGTAGGTCCCTCAAATAGGATTGTAGACATGCCTGTGATAATTCCAGCTGTTGCTCGAATTTTCAATATTGGAAATTCTGTGGTGCCGCTTTGGGAGAGACTTGGATATTTACCTTATAATAGAGAAGACAGATCACCAATGCGCCTTGGTCCAGCTAATCCTGCACTCTCCTTGCTTGAATTGCTGGACGGGATTATTCTCTTTTACCACGTAGCAGCGAAAAAGCAAATAGCGAAAGTTGCAAGTCTCAGAGACAGCATGTCTGAATATATTAAAGCTTTAGGAGAAATCAAATCGAGATTGAAAGTCGTCGAGGAAAATAGTGATCCTGATTCGGAGATGATTCAAAAAGAACTAATGAGGTCAAATATCAACTCATAAACTTGAGGGTTTTTAAACGCAGTTCTAATCAAAAAATTCCATTTCTTCATTTTATTCAAGAAATATTATAAATAGATACATTTTTGCTTTATAGCGATACTCATCTTTTAAATAGAATTATGGGTACAGAGCGAAAAAATATCTAGTTATGATATTTATATTACGTAAAATAAAGAGATCGAACTGTGAAGTTTGAACTTGAACTCAAAGCCCGTAATTTCTTGTATTTATTTCCAAATTAATTAAACTTTATTTTCCAGGTCGACAGAAGTCTTCGACTCAAAACTTTCTGAACAAGCAAGACACATGGCTTGGGTTCGAGCCGCAGTTTACACAGAAGAAAAACAATTACAACTCTCCTGGCTCCTAAAAACTGTTCTCTCGACTCTAAAGTCTGCAAGTGATGAAGGAAATATGTTTAGCTTCGTTCCTGATTTTTACTTAGAAGCTCTTACGGATCTGAGTTTAGGTCTCAGATCTCATATTCATCCAACTGTTCCAATCGAAAATATCCCAGACTACCAGGAAATGCTTCGAGATGTTGCTGAATTTCTTTGTGATCATTTCTTGGACACCAGAATTGTCCACGCGAACGCAAAAGACACTTTGGTTTTGACTCTTGCTGGATTTGTTTCCAATCCAATGACTCTCAAGGCGATGGAAAGCGTCCCGGAGAAATCGAAAATGAATGTAGTTGCAAGTTTATTGAGACCTTATGAAAATAGAGCCTGGGCACAATCGAATTGGATTTTAGTCAGATTCTGGCAAGGAAATGGATTCGCTTTTCGGTACAAACGCAGTCCACATATGGAGAATAAAGTCGGGCCGAAGATTTTTCCCCAGGAGACAATCTCTCAACCAATTAGTAAGAATTCTTATTAACTAAAAATAATTTTCATTGATTCGTATTGTTCCTTTTACTTAATAAATATTATAACAGAAGGAAAAGTTATCTAACTATTATTTATTGATTAAAATAAGGAGATTACATTTTTAGATAAGAACTTTACCCTAATCGCTTAAATAAAAATTTGTTCCAGAACCTTGTCCATCGCCCTTGTTCCAAAAACACGTGAGAGAAGCTTTGCTCAACAATCCGCAGAGATCGACCCAGTTTATAAATTCGCTTTTGAATCAATTAAACTGGGCCTTTTCTGAATTTATTGGAATGGTGCAGGAAATTCACAATGCGAGTTTGAGACCCGATTCTGTTTTTATCGAGTCTAGGCAACTTAAAGTGGGCGCTACTTGTTTCGAATTGTCGATATCATTGCTTAGAGTTTTGGAAATGATTTCGACGATTGCTAAAAATGTTTTCACTGATAATTTGTTGGCGAGACTTTGCCAGGTGATTTTATTTTCAAAATTTTATTTTTGATTCTAATCGTTGGAATTTTAACAGCATTTTTAAATTTCAGTTGTTGTGTAATATATTAAACAGAGTGAGTTCGCAAACGAGTAGCTTTCAACACGTAGTATTAATGGCGATTCCAGATTTGGATAAAGTCGACCATTTTCCGATTTTAGCTGTCGTTATTGGAATTTTATTGGCTCTTATTGAAGAGGAAATAAATCAAGTTTCGAGTAAGTGACGACAAATGAATTTTTCAATTATCTGGATTACTTATAATTATATATTATAAATTTTTTATTTATTTTTTATTAACAGAGAATGGAGAAATGCCGAGAGTTACGAGAACTTTATTAACCGAGCCGAGTTTTCAAATGAGTTCCCTTAGTTATGTTTTGGGAGACATAAAAGGAAAAAGTCACAAGGGCAAAATTATAAAAACTTTCACATTCGCAAATTGTAAGTAATTTGGAAATGTCGATTTATTTTATTATGGATTATATTAATTTTGAATTTTATATAGATAAGGACGACGTGACTGATGACGAGATCTCCAGGGTCCAAGAGATGATAAATTATTTAGATACAATTAGCCGGACTTTGCCAGAATCGAAATTTATGAGCGACGATGAAAATACTTGCACAATTTGCTACGCTTTTCCGATCGCTGCAACTTTTAAGCCCTGTAATCACCAATCCTGCCGAGCCTGTATAGATCATCATCTTTTAAATAGTAGAGAATGTTTCTTTTGCAAAGCAAATATTGATAAAGTCGTTGATTTGGCTCAAGTTACAATCCACGATTTCACCACTGATAGTAAAAGCGCTCAAAGTTCGATTTCGTGATCTCAACGAAATTCCGAGTCAGTATCTAAGTCTATTTTTAACAGACTGTGGTGTAAATAAGCCATATTCCATAAAAAGAGAGGATCTATTATAGTACTTACTATTGAAATTTTAAATCTAAAACCAAAGCTTATACATGTAAAAATCTAGTCCATGAATAAAAGAAAAGTATAAGAGAATTATACATACGACGAAATTTACGGCTAAATATTTTATTTGCCATTTACAACTCCAGATTCTTTACTCAGTAAAAAAAATATTCTATAATATAAAAAGTATTCTTTTACACATAAAGTATGTAATATTTACAATCAGTCTTTTACAGTTTGAAGGCGTAAAGATTCTTCTCCACTTTTCTGGTCAAAGGCTCGAGTTATTTTTACACAATCCTCTTATTATTATATTATATCTTTAAAAAAGATTCAAACGCATAGACTTTTTCCCACAGATATGATTCTAAGTCCAGAGACGAGAGGTTTCTTCAGAGGTTCTTTGTTCAAATCTTGAATAGCCTCCACAAAAATAATTCCACAAACAAAGGCACCGAGGGTAGTAATAAGAACAGCGACAAAAACGAGAAATCGATTCTTATTTAAAATAATTCGTGGATCCTTTTGCAGAGTGCTTTGAAGTAAAGAAATTCCTGGGAAGAGAAAAATGAAAGCTGCTGAGAGAGAACCCATAAGGTTAATTACGGGGCTAATATCTGGAACTAAAATTGCGATTACGAGGGATAAAAAGAACCAAATTATGGTTAAGGTAATTCTTTTAAAGACGTGGACGTCGATATCCCATCCAAAAAGTCCCATGAAAGCGTCCCGACCGCAGTACAAAACTATTGGATAAGTGGTAAAGTTTTTGATAACTAAAGCGATTATTGCGATTGTTAAAGTCGCACTTTTATCACCATAGCCCTGTAAAATATCACTCGGTACATTCCCAATGCCAAAGGTCATGTAACCAAAAACTCCGACGATTGAATAAGCCAGGAAGCAGATAGACATACTGATTATGGCGCAAAAGGTGAATTTACTGAGATCACGATCTTTCATGCAGGCATATGTTGGAATTGCAGTCATATGGCTCTGAAATTAATAAAAATAAATATTAGAATCTCGATTTTTTTGTTGGCTCGTTTAAATATCAAAATTCAATTTTTTCAATTTACTGTGCGAATACTAGAAAGATATTTTTTTCGCTCTACAACGTTACTCTTTGTCAAAATAGAGGTGTGACTACAGAGCGAAAAAAAAGTTTAGTTAGCCAGTTTTGCGTAAAACGAAGAATTCAAAATTTAACGTCAAAATTCGGTTACTTCATTTTACGCAAAAAATACTAAAAGTAGGAAATTTTTCGCTCTGTACAAACTCTTGTATTTGAAAACGCTATAAAGGGAAAAATTTCTAATTACAATATTTTTAAAGTAAACTGAAGGGATTGAATTAAGGACGTTTGACCCAAATGTTAAGCTCAAAATTCAATTTTCCATTTTACGCAACGAAAATTATAGATAAATATTTTTTTCGCTCTGAAAATCTTTATTCAAATATAAGACTGGGTACAGAGAGAAAAAATATTTAATTTCGATACTTTTTCAAAAAAACGAAGAATTTAAAATCTCACTTTAAAATTCAACATTTTCATTTTTCTTAAAAAATATTTCAATTATATATTTTCTCGCTCTGGACGCATAATTCTAATTAAAAATTGATTAATTCTACAAAGGGAAAAAATTCCAAATTAAATATTTTTTGAGTAAAATGAAGAAATCGAATTTTTAGATTAGAACTTGGCTCCAACACCCTCAACCCAACATTCTTAATGGATTTATTTACTTGATATGCGAAACAGATTATCGGAATCATTTGAAGTGGCTGGGTCAACGTCTCGGGCCAAATATGTACTGGTTTTTTAAATCCAACTTCGCTAAAGCTTTCATAAACAATTAGCCACACAACGTAAATAATAGTAAGACAACCAATTGAACTTGCGTAGCTGAGGACGTCCAATCTCTTAAAAAATGAGAGAGGCAGAATAAAAAGACTTGCAGTCACAGTTGTTATAAATGGTCTGGACAAATACCTGAAATGAAGTAATATTACTATGATTTATATTTTCTGATTGAAAGTGATTTCAAAGAGATTTATTAAAGGTATTGGGCCCAAGTTCTATTCTGAAAATTCGAACTCTTTACTTTACTTAACCAATATTATAATTAGATACTTTTGTGCTCTATAGCGCGACTCCCTTTTTAAATAGAATTATGTGTACAGAGCGAAAAAATATTTAATTGCAATGTTTATTTAGTAAAATGCAGAGGCAGAATTTTAAGGATAGAGCTTGGATCCAACACTCTTAAATTAAAAAATTTACCAATGATGGCAATAATCCAATCCATAGAAAGTAGCAAATACTCTATCGAATTGATCGCCAATAATAATTAAAAAAGTCAGGCAGCATCCAAAACTGTAAATTGTAACGCAAATTCCACAAAGAATTAGAGATTTTGGTCCACAAAGACCGGAGAAAGTATTTTGCATAGTACAAGTATTCGTAATATCGCTGCAATTTGCCAGAATGACAAGAGCTGTGGTGATGAATATAAGAAAAATTAATTGCACTATTATGGCTGTTGCTATTCCACCCGATTTGTCAAATGCCTCCGGAAAATTTAGGAGACCAGCTCCCAAAGTTGCATTCACGATCAGGAAAATCGTTCCAATAACACCAGTACCTAAAAAAAATTTATTTAATTAGTTTGGAATCTTTTCTTGAATTAAGTAAAGAATAAATATGATTTTAAAGGTGGTGGATTAAAATTAAGAAATTACTAAAATCAAACATTTTTCCGCTCTGTAGCTACTCTTCTGTTTTAAAAAGTTCTGCTGTAGAGTAAAAAAAAACTCTATTTCAGATATTTGGTCAGTAAAATGAAGAAATACGAATTTTGAGTTAAAATCAAGTTTAAGGGTGTTGGATCCAGGTTCTAATCTAAAAATTCGATTTCTTCATTTTACTTAACAAATATTAAAATTGGAATCTTTTCCCTCTATATAATTAATCAATTTTTGACTATAATTATGTGCACAGAGCGAGAAAAAATCTAATTCAAATATTTTTCAAGTCAAATGAAAATATTGAATTTTGAAGTTACATTTTGAATTCTTCGTTTTTTGCAAAAAGTATCAAAATAAAATATTTTTTCGCTCTGTACACAGTCTTAGATTTGAAAAAAGATTAGTGCTACAGAGCGAGAAAATATTTATCTATAATTTTCGTTGAGTAAAATGGAGAATTGAATTTTGAGCTTGACAATTGGGTCCAACGCCCTTAAACTTGAGTCGAAAACTGTTAATTGCATTAAAAATCGTATATTGTTAATAAATGAATACCATGTTGATTTTCACGCCTGGAGGTAGTGGAAGAATTGTCTATCGTAGAAATAATGATTGGCTGGTTGATAAACCCCTGGCTATCGTTAGTGAAGTAATTCATTTTGCGCAGAAAACTCTTTCTCTTTGCACTTCTTATGTTTCCTCAAATTGTGACATGTAGCAATAAAACGTTAATTAATAAAGGATAAAATAATAACATAAGGTCTGATCGCCTGTATAATGATTTTCGACACTCTTTCGATGACTGACTCACGCTGTAACAAAGAAACAAATCAATAATTATTATCTGCCTGGAAGAATGAAACCAGGAAAGATATTAAAAATAGAGATCACAGGTCAAATTAGCTACTGTTTACATATGCATATTCATATTATGCGAAATGTTTCGCTTTTATCGTTCCAGATAATGTCTTTCTCCAATGTCTTACAAAAAAGAAAGAGTTTTATTTTTATTCGATAGTAAAATGTCCATTGTCGACATTATTTATCAATAAACAATTGATTTAAGGGTGTTGGAGTCAAGTTTTAATCTAAAAATTCGATTTCCTCATTTTACTCCAAAAATATTTAATTTGGAATTTTTTACCTTTGTAAAATTAATCAATTGTTAAATAGAATTATGCGTATAAAGCCAGAAAATATTAAATTCAAATATTTTTTAAATAAATCAAAATATTGAATTTTGAAGTTACATTTTTAATTCTTCGTTTTATGCAAAAATTATAAAAATTAAATATTTTTTCGCTCTGTAAGCGGTCTTATATTTGATAACAGATTAGTGCTACAGAACGAAAAAAATATTTCTTTATAATTTTCGTTGAGTAAAATGGAGAATAGAATTTTGAGCTTAACACTTGGGCCCAACGCCCTTAATCGAATTCGAATATTGAAATTGATCTTTCAAACTTTATAATTTAATTATTATTCAATTTTTTTATTTAGGAATCTGAGTCTTATACAAAAAGAATATTTGTAAATCCAATATTTACTAATAATTGTGAGTAAAATGTGGAATAATAAAGATATTTAATTATTGAGATTATTAAAATATTCTTTTTGTTTTTAATTAAGGATAATGGGAGTTAGAAAGGAAAAAATGAACTAATTCAAACGTAAAATATTATCGAATAAATAATAAACGAATATATACGGAAAAATGAGAATACTTACTTTTTCATATGTCAAAAAACAGCTGTTTCATTCAGTGATGTTAGGGTTGTAATATTTCATGAAGCATTGGTCTAATGAAAAATTTCATGAAACTTTCAAGGTCTCGTGAAATATTGCAATGTTTCAAAATCTCTCCCACCCCTTGACCTACAGTTTAATGAAACGAAATTTGATTGCGAATCATTTGAAAGGTTCAAGTAAAAGCTTTATATTGACAGTTTGACACCAAAGTTGACACTTTGTCCACTTGTTTTGTAATATTATTTAGTGTTCCTAATACTTGAAAATGTTGCGAGAAATATTGTTTAAATTTTCCCGCCGCCATCATTGAATTCAGCTGTCTAATGTGACGTCAAAGCAAGGAAAGCTTATAAGAAACTTTCATACGTATAGCCTTCTCATTTGTTTATAAATGCTTTAATTGTTGAAATGTTTATTGTTTATTAAGTTTCGTTACCGAAATAGTCGATGTATTAAACTCACTCAGAAAATTTTTCTGAATCTCGCTTTGCACTTCAAAGCCCGAGCACTTATGAAAATCGTTTAATTTTAATAATACGATAAATTAATCAGCCTAATCTATAATTAATAGCCTAATCTAAAACTTCGATCTCTTCATTTTACTCAACAAATATTAAAATTGGAATTTTTTCCTTTGTAGGATTAATCAACTTTTAACTAGACTTAACTTTTAACTATAATTAGGCCTACAGAGCGAGAAAATATCTAATTCAAGTATTTTTTTAAGTGAAACGAAAATATTAAATTTTGAAGTTAGATTTTGAATTTTTCGTTTTATGCAAAAAGTATCGAAACTAAATATTTTTTCGCTCTGTACGCAGTATTATATTTGAAAAAAGATTAGCGATACAGAGCATATTTGACGGCATATTTTTCATAGATATGAATCTAACAATGTAGTGGTAGATATATTAATCCAGAATTGTTTATGTATTTGTTTAAGTTTTAATTTTGGCACCACATTTATATGGTCAAGCAAAAACGGTTGCATCTCATAAGGGGCAAATCCGATCATGAAATTCATGAAAACAAACAGGATATAAAAAAGGCCTTTTTTGCTCCTGTCTCTTGTTTTTAAATTGTAATTAATATGTAACTTTAAATGTGAAAAACAGCGTTACATTAAATATTTATTCTTTCGTGACTTTGGTCAAAGATATAATAATATCTTTACTTTGGTACGCACTCTAACGTTTTTTAATTTTCAAAACTCGCGCCAAAGACCTACAGCGCCTAAAACGGTGACAAAAGAAAGTTCATTGTAATCCATTTTTGATTTCATGAACGGAGAACGTGTTTGTTGCTTTTTAATTCATTTCTTTCATTTCAATATACTGTTTGCCTTATAAGGAGTGAAAAAAGGTTCTCTTGTGAAAGATCTCTAAAATTTGTGTTGTAAACCAGCAAATTCGAATAAAATATTCGCGAGAACGGAAGAAAATAGAAAAGTTGATTACCGGTACGTAGCTGTCAAAATTTTCAGCTATTTATAACAAATTTATATTCCTTTGTCAATTTTGTTTTATCCGCTTCTGTTACTTATTCTTCTATGACGGTCTCTTTTCAAATTTAGTTTGAATTTAGATATTTAACATTTTTTAATGGATATATTATAATTTTATAATTTTGGAGTAAATCATACATAACCTGCGATTAATTAAATTTGTTAAAAAAAGTTGAATATTATATATAAAATAAATATATTTTGTCCCAGTTGAAAAGTTTGTGAAGAAGTAAAAAATGGAGGCAGCAATACAACAAAAACTGTACGAAGTTGCACAAAAGGTGGAAGAACATTTGGATAATGAAATAGAGCGATTGGATAAATTGGATATCGACGATATCGAAAAATTACGTGAGAAAAGACTCAAGGAAATGAAGAAAATACAGCAGCAAAAACAAGTCTGGCTTTCTATGGTAAGCTGGTCTTCATTTTCCTGTTTTAACTTTTAAATTAACAAACTAAAAGAAAAATCTAATTAATCTTGTTCTCAGGGTCATGGAGAATATTCAGAACTCACAGACGAGAAAGAATTTTTCGAAGTCTCCAAGAAATCGAAAAACATAGTGTGCCTATTTTACAAAGATGGATCTCCGCGTTGCAAAATCGCCGATATGCATTTGAAAATATTAGCCAAAAAGCACGTGGAGGCTCGATTTTGCAAATTGAATGTCGAGCGATGTCCTTTCTTAACAGGTAAATTAAAAATCTGAAATGATCTTTTTATATCTTATTAACTTTTGAAGATAATTTTGTTAGATTATAAAAAAAAACTATAACTTGTTAAATTACAATTACAGAACGTCTGCGAATCAAAATAATTCCAACGATCGCTCTCGTCCACGATAGCAAAGCAACAGACTACATCATTGGCTTTACCGATCTGGGAAATTGTGATGACTTTTCGACTGAAATGATGGAGTGGAGAATCGCGCAATCGCATTGTATTTCTTACAGTGGAGATCTAATGCATCCACCCGAAGTTGAGAAAAAGCCCTGGTTGAACAAACAGACAAAGTCAAAGACGATCAGGGGCAGAGATTCTGATGATTCAGACTCAGATTGAGTTGACCTCTTTCTTATTTTCTCATTATTTAATTATTAACTATTCATGTCCACTTTTTAGAATTCGGACCTAGTTATAAATTTTTGATAGCACGCTAAATAAGTTTAGGATTTGTTGTATCTTCTCGCTAAAAATCATTTCTGATTTTTATTTACACATCAAATTCAGATCGTATATGTGAAATAGATCTAGGCTTTTTACGAGAGCTTTTTTAATAAAGAAACTGACATCGAGCTGAGTTTAATATTTAATTTTAGAAAAATGAGGTAAAAATACAAGATAAGATAATAATAACAAAACGGATGAAAATATGAACTTTTTTTATTTCTTATACACTGAGGAATGGAAAATTGCTCTTGTTAAGAATTTCGTGTTAATTGGTTTTTCCAAGTTGTTAGCCACTCACTGAAAAAAAGGGAAAACGAGCATTAAAATCATTAATGGATTAGAACTCGCAGTAAATCTAAAATTAAAGAATTTGATTGAGATGATATTTTAATGCAAAGCTTGTACGTAGAGAAAATTAAGTCAAGAAACTGCGCATATTTTGTAATTCGTACTGGAATTTTGGTTTTTCTGTGAAATGCTTCGATCTCTTTCGTCCCAAAGAGTAAGACCATCACAGGCACAAATCTGCTTTGTGTTTTGGAATAAACCTGAAGATCTTGCTATTATTCCACAAGCTAGTCTGAAATTTAATTAAACAATTATTCAGTATTATATGAAAATAGTTCATTATTTCGGTTTAAAAATAATTTATTTTTTACTTTTTGCCGCTGTTTCCGTCAATTTTTGAGGCCGGTGTATCGCCTTTTCCTAAATCGTCCCGGTTTTCTGTTACGACGAGTGATCTGCCAATTATTTCAGGCACTTTGAGCAGTTGATCCACAATTCTGAATCTTACTCGTCCTGAATTGTCCGCAATTATATTTCCCAAATCTCCAACATGCTGAAATTAATATTTTTTTTTTATTTTTAGGATTGGATCAAATGTAAATTAGGTACTATTTATATTAAATAATTTGGATTCCAACTTGACCTACCCTTTCGGTAAGGCCATTTTCTGGTCCTCCATGAGGTGCTTTATGGGGATTAAAATGATCACCAACGCTGTAAAGAATTAAAGATTTTCATTTCTCACTTACACATTAATTATTATTTAATTAATAATCTTAAAATTACTGCTAAATTCTATTTTTAGGATTATTTTTACCTTTCGCAACCTCGTGAAATATCTCCACATTCGTGAATGTGTAATCCATGCTGTCCAGGACTCAAACCATCAATTGTCCCATCAATAATGCAACCTTCGGTCGTTTGTGCAAATCTAATTACTCCGTTAATAGAGTCTCCAAAACTGTATCCCGAATTCCCTGCTAACATTGACACAGCGCTAATAGTTTTCTTGTCTGAAAAATTAAAATAGCTTTAAAGAATTGTTGAATATTTTACATTTTGAATCATAAAAATAAATTGAGGTTGTTGGATCCAACTTCTATCATGAAAATTCGAATTCTTTGTTTCACTCAAAAGGTATTAAGTGTAAATAGTATATAAATATAAATAGTAATAATAATAATAATAATAATAATAATTTATACTTCAAGAATAAGTCTCACTACAGAGAAAAAATATAAGTATAATTTGTATACTTGTGTAAAATGAAGAAATTGAATTCTGAGATCTAAACTTGGATCCACCCAGTGGGCAAAAAGACATTGACATCCTGAGGACGTCCTAAAGACGTCTTTAGAATATCAATTGGACTGACATGGACGTCCTCATGATGAAAATGTCTTTTTGCCCACTGGAAAAGACCCTTAAAGAGAATTAGATGAATAAAAAATAGATTGGTAGCTTTTGTCAATTTTTTTTAATGAATATAACTTTCTATTTATTTCTAGAAAATCGTATTTTTTCTTTTCCAGCAAAATTTACTGATTCATTTATTATTGTAATTTATTAGTCGTGATTTCGCTCAGACCCACCCTAAAATTTATTTTATGATAAGGTTCACCTCCATATCCCTTGAGAACAGCTTTTTTTCCAGTGCTCTCGATTTTTTCCTGAATTGACGAATATGGCAGATTCGTGTCAACGACTACGGTTCCTCGTTCCAAGGAAATATCGACGTCCTTTATTCCCTCAACATTAGCTAGACTGTCTTTTACAGCCTTAACACAATTTTGGCACGTCATCTGAACTGCGAATTCAATCTACAAAATAATGAAATAAATGTACAAATATATTCAAAATGTACGTGAAAAACTTTCATGTCGGAAACCTTCTTGTCAGAAACGAATCCTTTCTTTTTGCTTCTTTTCACTTCTTTTGTTTAAAGTTTTGAAGAATTTCAGAACTCGAAATAAATTGCTCCAAACAAATGCAAAATGAAAATTAAATTGTTCTAAAAACATTAGATTACAAAAAGTGAATTATAAAATATAAAATTGGACTTTGAAGTGTCTACCTAAATTTTCATACGTTAATTTTATTTCTACTTGTGCTGTTTTTGATAAAATTGAATTTTGCAAACTCATTCCGCAATGTCATGCTTAGTAATAATTTTAATTCAGTTCCCATATCAGTTTAGTTTATAAAAATTACTTTATACTTGAAAAATAATCAATAATGTTTAACTAATTAATAAATTCTTACCTTCGCTGAAGCCATTGCAGTGAAAACCCTGTAAAAATCAAATCTTGCTGAATCACATTAATAAATCAAGAAAACCAGATAATTATCTCTTTCTAATACAGCTTCATAATTTAGTATATTAAAGAATTATAAAGTATTTTTTTCTACATTTCATCAAACATGGAGGGAAAAGTAAAAAAAAAACAAAAATATATTCAACAATGTAAGTAAAAAAAGGTTAAGTCACGAAAAGTAAAAAATTCTTACGATAATTACGAAAATATTACGATAGGAAAGAATATATTAAACTCAAGACATTAATTCTTGCAATAAATTCAGATATTAATAACAAGAATATTTGAATAAAAAGAAGTAAGGTTATGCTTAAGTTTGTTAAATTTGCAAGCAAAAAGAATAGGAAAATTTTATTTTTTCAAAGCACTTACATTTTGAATTATGCAAATGGTGCAGAATTGTACAAGTTTGCACGATCTTTGGTTAATTAACGAATAAACATTAAATTAAAATTACTGTAACTTTAATGCGCAATACGTATTTTTACCGCTTACCGGCTGAAATCAGGGTGACCAACTAGTTCGAGAAAAAAATCCCAATCAAGCGCTTGAAAATTCACTAAAATTCACCAAAAGTGGAACATTGAAAATTCACTAAATTTTCACTAGATTTTATGATGCCAGAGGCGCGAAATTCAAATTATAAGTTAGTAAAAAAAACGAAAAGTAAATCTTGATAATTTAATTTTTTATAATTAACAGAAAATGAAGTTTGCACGATGCTTCAAATTATATTAGGTGAAACAGCATAAAATTTAGTTAATATTTTAATTAAATATTTTATATATTACATTTTGAAACTTGTTCAGCTGAAAAATCTACAATTGTATTAGAACTTTTACATTTTAAATGTTTTTGCAGAAATAAAAATACCTGCGCTAGAAAATGGAAAAATGTTAATTAATTGTTGTTAATAAATTGTTGTTAACCAATCAAATGATTGCTTTACACTTGTAAAAAGAAAAATGAAACTGAATAATGAAATAACTAGAAATAACCCTAAAATCTAAAAAATCACTAAATTTTTCACTAAATACTGTTTAAAATCACTAAATTGTGACTTTTCACAATCACTGAAAAAAATCCCAACACGGGTTTGAAAATCACTAGATTTGTGACAAATTCACTAAATTGGTCACCCTGGAATGAGATATTTCAGATTATCCTAGTTCCTAGATCCACTAGAATTTCTCCATAAAAATCTCTAAATAAAATATTAAAATAAATATTAATTAAATATTAAATAAAGTAGACGTTCCCAATTATAGTAAAGAAATCTAAACCAGAGCAGTTTCCAATAGTAAAGAAATTCCTTTTCTCTTAGATTGTGCAATGTGACGTCACAGGCCATATGGTGGGCAGTGCCGGATCATGGGGGGCCCCCCCTGTTCCCAATGGAAAAAATATAATATGCAGTAAAATAACCCGGTAATACTGAAAAAAATAAGGGATAGTATTCTAAATGGAATCTGACAAAATATTATTTAAAAATACATATGCTCTTTTTTCTAAAATACCCCGCCTTAAGGGTGTTGGAGCAAAGCTCTAATCTAAAAACTCGATTTTTTCATTTTACTCAACAAATATTAAATTTTGAATTTTTTCCCTCTTTAGACTTAATCAATTTTTAACTATAATTATGCGAACAGAGCGAGAAAATATCTAATTTAAATAGTTTTTAAGGAACATGAAAATTTTAATTTTGAAGTCAGATTTGGAATTCTTCAGTTTATGCAAAAAACATTTACCTTTAAGGCCATGTAAGACTTACCCGATCCCTACCTTACCGACATTTTTTCTCTACAACGCTACGTCTACATTTATTGAGATATCAAATTGAAATTTTCTGAAATTGTAGCTAAAGCACTAAGGTACGTTTATCTGGTTTTAAATATTGACATTTGTAAAAAAAATTTTTTTGAAAAATTATTTTTTTATTTGTACAAAAATTTAAGACCAGATAAACATAACTTAGCATATTTTCTTTAATTTTAGAAATTTTCAATTTGATATCTCAATAAATGTAGACGTAGCGTTGCAGACAAAAAAATGTCGGTAAGGTAGGGATCGGGTAAGTCTTACATGCCCTTAATTTTTGTTGAGTAAAATGGAGAATGGAATTTTGAGCTTAACGCTTGGGTCCAACGCCCTTAATATTAAAATATAAAAATTTTAATTTAAATTTTCCCGCCTAGAAAATGCATATTTATCAACCGAGATCGAGATGACAATTCTGGAAAATGGGTTTGAATCTGAGATTTAAATTACATATGTATATGTATATGTATGTATTGTAATCAGTTAATCACATGGTTAATCAGCTGTTTTTGCAAAGTTGCCGCAAATTATCATTCAGAAATTTTGTAAAGTCATAATTCTATTTTTTTCACACACGAACACGAGATACGATATCTTTTGATAGCATTTCTGCCATTAAGAGTAAAATAAAACGCTGTAAGAATGAAAAAAATAGTGATTTTTGGTGCAACGGGAAACACCGGCTTATGTGCTTTGGAGCACGCAGTTAAAAAAGGTACTTAAAAAATTAAAAAAATGTTATTCCCATTTTTCCCTACTATTTAATAAAAATTAAAAGTGGATCTACAAATTATTGAATAAATTATCAAATTCTGAATAAATAATTCCAATGGCTAATTTCAGTATATCCAAAATTTCAATTATATCCAAAAGCAATTTTATATGAATTTGTAAATGTTCGAATTGCCTCATATTTAAAAACGTTAGAATTTAGAGATAAGTGTTTTATGAATAATTTTATAAGGGACATGAACATTTTTGTTTTGTATTGTTAATGTACAATGCACTAAATATTTATTTTTAACGTAATATTAGGTTTGGACGTGAGAGTATTTGTCAGAGATGAGACAAAAATTCCAGAAAGTTTGAGAGCAAAAGTGGAGGCAATAGTGGGCGATGTTACGAATCCGGAACAAGTTTCAAAAGCAATTTCAGGCAGAGAAGGAGTTGTAGTTGTTCTTGGCACTCGCAATGATTTGAGTGAGTTCCAATTTGTTAATGATATATTAAAAATTGTACCTCTATAAAAAAGAATATTTTTATTATTATTATATATATATATATTTTTTTTTAATATGTAATTTTACTTTTAGAACCAACGACTGTTCTTTCTGAGGGAATGAAGAATATTGTCCAGGCTATGAAAAAGCACAATGTTGAAGTGGTTTCAGTCTGTCTATCTGGTACTTATTGTTTAATTTTTTATCTTTTATTTTTATCTTTAGTTTTGCTCAAGTTTCAACCTCTGGTCTAAAATAAAAAAATTGAATTTGGAAGGATCAACCCAACGCCCTTCAGTAATGACTTGTTTCTTTTTATAATATTAAACAAATCTTTGCAGCTTTTCTTTTTTATAAACCTGGAACCGTTCCTGCAATTTTTACGGATTTGAACGCAGATCATCAGAGACAATTGGATATTGTCAAAGAAAGTGGATTAAAATGGATTGCGATTTTGCCTCCTCACATTGGAGGTATACAAATTATATTAAATTATTAATAATTATTAAATTGAATAAAATAAATTTAACAAAAATTAAATAAACGATTTTGAATTACAGATGCTCCAAGTTCGGAGTTCACAATAAAATATGACGAGTCACCAGGCCGAGTTATTTCCAAAATCGATTTGGGTTCCTTCCTCGTTGACAGTCTCAATCAACCAGAACATTATCAAAAAGTTTGTGGCATCGCTACTGTTATCTCCAAAGCTTAACATAAATAATAAACGCCAAACAATTATGTGAAAAATAAATAAAATTGAATACAAAATAAGATAAAGATCACTATGGGGTTTGGATCAAAGTTTTCAAACGCCGTTCAATCGAAAAAGAATAGCAAGCAAATATTTTCAAATCTTTACTTCGAAACATATTTTATATTACACTTTATTCACAAAAAGCGTATTATTATTATATTATTCGTATTCTAGATGAAAATGTTATGATCTCAAACCATTATTTACATAAATATTACGGTACATGAACACACTTGTAAAATTGAGAATAATTACAATTATACAAATAAATAATATATTCTCTGATGAGAATATAATAATTTGAGGAAGAAACATTACAAGTTTTTCAACATATAGGTGTGTTTGAGGTCATCTTCTGCTCGTTTTTTATCAACAAAATTTGGCAGTGGAGGTGGAGGTGGCGCTCCTGAGAATAGATGTTGAGGGCGCTCTTTATTTCTCTCATTTCGGTCGTTTTTGATAACGTTGATGTTAATATTGTCGTTCTCATTGCTTGGAATGGTGGAATTGATATAATCGGTAAGATTGTAAAGATTAAGAGGCTCACAGACGGAATATCCGTTTTTTCGATAGAACCCTTCTTGGTCTTTTGTTGATAAGTAGACTCTTTTTAATCCCTTTTTCGAAACGTATTGTTCGACTCCCCGTAGAAGGATTGAACCAAGACCTTGAGATCTGTATTCTGGACTAATGACGACTGTAAACATTATTTTGTTGTAGTAAATAACTCGTTGAAGACTTCATATTTACGTTTGAAAAATTAATTTAATTATAATTACTTACAGGATTCAATAACACAACAACCTGCTATGCTCGGGATTAAGGAAATTTTACAGTGTCCGATAACTCTTTCATTGTCAAGAAGAGCCATACATGTTGGAAAATTATCGCACGAAGCCCTCAAAGTTCTTAGTCTGCGATAAAAAAAAAATAAAAGTGAATTAATGGTGTTACACCTAAGTTCTAACTTCAAAGTTCAATTTTTTAATTTTATTTAACCAATATTATAGTGAAATAGTTTTTCGATCTCTAGTGACATTTATTTTTCAAATATAACTATGTGTACAGAGCGAAAAAATGTCTACTTTTAGTACTTTAAGAATAAATAAGTAAATATCTTTTGACCATTAAATTTGGAAGTTAGATTTCAAAGTCTTTGGTTTACGTAAAAAGTACTAAAATTAAACATTTTGAGTTCAGTGGGAAGATTAATTTTTTTAAAAAGTTACCGTGTTTTGTCACTTCGTCGCCATTCCGAATTTAATAATTTACAGCATTGATCCATTAACTCCGGTCTGTGATGAACTGGAATGATATTGTACGGAGTATCTTTCATGATTTCTCTGTAAAATAAAAAATTAAGTTTCACGTAAATAACACTCATCACTCCCATTTTTCTTAAACTAGAAGACACTTACAAAGCACTACGTGAACTATAAATAGCCCGGTAGTAAATTTCTAAAACCACCATATTGAAGGATTTTTGATTCTCACAATCGGTCAAAAAATTAATTACTCTAAGGAAGAAATCGATCGACTCAGTTCGATGTCAGGCCATGACAATGGATTTTTAAATGACATTTGGCACTAATACAAGGGACAAGTCTATTTAAACCATTGCACCCTAAAGATTTAATTCATTGGTGCTCGAACACTAGCACAGAATCGTTCTTTTCTTCATTGTTTACTTATTTATATATTTGATTTATTTAAAATTTATTCCAGGAATCAAATTCTTGAAAATTTGCTAAAAAGAAATATTAAGAAATTATAAAAAAAGTTTTTTGCCATTCTCCTAAGATCCCACTCAAAAAATCAGCAACCAATTTACAAGTCCTGAAGATTTATTCACAAATTAAGATGCGAAATGAGGAAATTGATTATAGTGTATCACTTCGAAAATTGATTTTCGAATTTATAAAACTATATAAAATTTATTATGATTCTTTATTATAGAAATAAAGTAACTTTCAGAATAGTATATATTAAGGGTGTTGGACCCAAGTGTTAAGCTCAAAATTCCATTCTCCATTTTACTGAACGAAAATTATAGATAAACATTTTTTGCATAAAACGAAGAATTCAAAATCTGTGTTTAAAATTGAATATTTTCATTTTACTTGAAAAATATTTGAATAAGATATTATGTCGCTCTGTACACATAATTCTAGTTAAGAATTGATTAATTCTACAGAGGGAAAAAATTCCAGTTTTAATATTTCTTGAGTAAAATGAAGAAATCGAATTTTTAGATTAGACCTTGACTCCAACACCATTAAGTCATTAAAGAATTTTGTAAAATATTTTTAATTTCCTAAAAGAAGATCAAGAAGATGATCTTCTTTTAACTGAAGCTGCCATTGTAAGAGCTTGTTAAGGGTGTTAGAGCCAAGTTCTAATCTAAAACTTCGATTTTTTCATTTCACTCAACAAATATTAAATTTGGAATTTTTTTCCCTCCGTAGAATTAATCAATTTTTAACTAGAACTATGCGTACAGAGCGAGAAAGTATCTAATTCAAATATTTTTTAAGTAAAATAAAAATGTTCAATTTTGTACTTAGATTTTGTATTCTTCATTTTATACAAAAAGTATTGAAATTAAATATTTTTTCGCTCTGTATGCAGTCTTATATTTGAAAAAAGATTAGCTCTACAGAGCGAAAAAATATTTGGGTCCAACGCTGTTAATGTTACTTTTCTAACTACGTCACTGCGGAAGGCAGAGAACAAAAAAGCTTCCGAGATCTTTATTTTTAGCAAGGAGGAGAAAAAAGCTTTCTGAAAGCAGACAGAGGCCGTTAATAGCTTCCCTTGAAACTGCTGACCGACTCCAATTCTTTCTAACCATTCAGGGTCACTTCCGTAAATCAAAGCCAATCGTGACATTGAACTGCAATCAAAACAAATGCGCCTTACCTAAAATCATTTAAAAAACAAGATTTTACTTCAAGATCAAGTTTTGACCGACTGATTAAATCTCTAAAATATAAGAAAGAGAAAATCAAATTAAATAAATTCCCGGATATAAAATCAAGTCCATTTCGCATTTGATTCTAGTTATTAAAGCTCTAGAAATAGAAAAAACTTTAGTATCAAAATATAAAATACAAAGTGATCTTGAAAAAATGTTAGAAAATGTTTATAAACTTCAAGTTAACCTCAAAGCTTTTAAATATACTTAAAAAAATAGGCCACGTAAATATTATGTCTTTTTATACATGAAATAATGAATTTATTGAAATAAAAATGGGTAATAGCCCCCTGAAATTTTTGGGGGCGAAATAAAATGTATATATTTACCGAAAATTTCCAAAATTGACCAGAGCGTCAGTCGCAACACGAATTATCCAATTTTTTGGAGTTTTGTCAGAAAAACTTAACACTGTTTCACTTTTCTCTTCTCGATTTTCGGATATGGAATCTCGAACACGAAATAATCCCGAGAACCCAAAAATTGCTTTTATATAACATCGAATCGTGATTTTGGGTTTATACGAAAAAACACTAGAGAGAAATATGTGGAAATATGTCAAATATGTGAAAATTTGTGAAAGTGTAAGTGTGTGAGTCACTGAGCAGTGCCGTAAGGCGATCTAATTTACAAATTTACATTAATTAAAATTTTATTCAACATTTAATATCAATTTTATATATCAGACCTTTATGTGCCATTAAATTATTGCATTTTCACTTAAAATTACCATTTGTATTTACATCTTGCAGATCTTATCCACAAATTTCTTTCAGAGACGGTGAACTTTAACTTATCAAGTTTCAAATTTTTTGCATTTAGATTAACGTTTCTAATAAAGTAGTAAGTTTATAATAAGGAGAAATATTTATTTTTATTTATATTTTAATTTTTTATACATATAATGTATACATATTTTTATGATTTTAACTTTCAAAATTACGAGTTGAGAATCGAAATAAGAATCACTTAGTACGGCACTGGTATGGTTAGAGAATTTCTCACCAAGCGCCGCAGCGCTGCCGGCGCTTCAAGATTTGTGGTTTATGCAGGTTTGTGCAAGTTTGTGTCGCACTCCCGCGTTTCCCGCATTTATCTTTATTCATATATTATTTCCGTTTTCCGATCCCGCCAAAGTGCTCTTAAACGGGGCAGCCTGCGCGCGCATTGTTTTGACTTACCGCTGGAGAAATTCTTCCATTCGTCCATTTAATTCGATTTTGAATCGCGCGCCAGATTACAGTCAATTGCAGAATTTCTCCAGCAGAAAGCCAACACAAGCTGCGCGCGCAGACTGACAGCTGACTGTGACAGGTCTGACTGTCCCGCCAAAAATCGTCCAAAATCGTCGTCAAGAACAAGATAAAACGAACGTGTTCTTTAAATACCGTTTTCTAGCAAAGTTTAGCGAGTTTAAATCTAAAAATGTCCCGAAAAGGGAAGATGCACGTCCTAAAACGAAGTAAGTAGCCTACAAAATATTTACTTTATTAAATTGTGAATTAATCTAGCCTCTTCTCTTGATTCTTAACCTTTACAATTTATTACGATTTCCAAGCACGAAGCTTCCAAGAAAATTATCAAACCTTTTTACTTTTACTAAAATATGTTCTTTGTCTTGAAATTCACCTAAAAAATTTTTTATTTATCGTCTGTCATAAAATTGTTTTTGATTTTCCATTATGATGCTATGGAATGTTACACAAACAAAATCATTGTTATCATGTGATTGTGAAGTTGTATACATATTCCACTTTTAGAGTACACATATGAAAATAAATGAAATTTATTAATCATGTTCTTGAACAACTCATTATAGGTAAATAACTTTAATGCAAGCTTAAAATAAAAACGGTCTACCCAGTCTATATTATAGTTATAGTTTCAGCAAAAAATACTCATTACTTGTGGTAAAAAAAGTTTGTGAGACTGAATTATAAAATGATAAATATCATATGCCCTTAATTTTTTGATGTGCATAAAGCCAGTGATTAAAAAAACATTTTTTTTTGTATAGATGGACGCAAAGAGGAGGTCCATTACGACAAAATAACGTCCAGGATACAAAAATTATGTTATGGTCTCGATATGGATTACGTGGATCCAGTGAGTAATTCCTAGAAAATAAAATGAATGTACATGTAGATAGAATTTGGATAAATAATAATTAATTGAGTTAAATCTTTCTTTTTTAGCCAGCAATCACTTTCCGCGTGATCAACGGTCTTTACTCTGGAGTAACCACAGTTGAGTTGGACAACCTTGCTGCCGAAATTGCTGCAACAATGACAACTAAACACCCCGATTATGCAATTTTGGCTGCTAGAATAGCAGTTTCAAATCTTCATAAAGAAACGAAAAAGGCATTCAGCGGTAATTTCAAACATCCAATTTAGGATTTTTAATAGTTGGTTAAATCTCTACATATTAAACTATTTTTTTCCTTTTCAGATGTGATATTCGATTTGCACCACATGTATGATGAAAAATTGAAGAGAAAAATACCGATGATCAACAAAGAGTGCTACGACATCATTCAAAAGCATGCGGACAGTTTAAATTCAGCCATAATCTACGATCGGGATTTCAGTTATAATTATTTTGGTTTCAAGACCCTGGAACGAAGTTATCTGTTGAAGATCAACGGAAAAGTAGTTGAGAGACCGCAGCACATGTTGATGAGAGTCGCAGTTGGTATTCATCGTGAGGATATCGATAAAGTTATTGAGACATACAATTATTTGTCTGAAAGATACTTTACCCACGCATCCCCAACATTATTTTCTGCTTGCACGTTGAAGGAACAGATGTCCAGGTTATTTTAAAAATGAATTTTATTATTATAGAACAAGAAAGTGATTAGGAATTGATCTTATTATACATTTTAGAGTTTATGGAAAAGTATTGTCAGTAAATAGTAATTTATTCAAAATTTATTTATTTTTCAGTTGTTTCCTCCTAACGATGACCGATGACAGTATTGAGGGTATCTACGATACACTAAAGAGATGTGCCTTAATTAGTAAATCAGCCGGAGGAATCGGTGTCAATATCCACTGTATTAGAGCAAAAGGAACACGCATCGCAGGAACTTTTGGCGAATCCAACGGCATTGTTCCGATGATTAGAGTTTATAATAACACTGCTCGTTACGTAGATCAAGGTGGAAACAAGAGGCCGGGAGCATTTGCAATTTATCTAGAACCCTGGCATGCTGATGTCTTTGAATTTCTAGACCTTAAGAAAAACACTGGTAAATTATTTTTATCTTAAATTTTAAAATATATAAAAAATATAAATTATTACCTTTTAACTTATACAATTTACAGGGAAAGAAGAGTACCGAGCGCGAGAATTATTTTACGCTCTTTGGATCCCGGATCTCTTTATGAAACGAGTTTTTGAAGACGGGATTTGGACTCTAATGTGTCCTCACGAATCTCCAGGCCTGGCTGACGTATGGGGCGAAAAATTTGAAGAACTGTATACAAAGTATGAAAGAGAAGGTAACTTTAGGCGTCAAGTTAAAGCAAGAGATCTATTCACAGCAATTCTGATCTCGCAAGTCGAAACTGGAACACCTTATATGCTTTACAAGGATCACTGTAATAGAAAATCAAACCAGCAGAATGTTGGTACTATCAAATGTAGTAATTTATGTACAGAGATCGTTGAGTATTCTAGCCCAGATGAAGTGGCAGTGTGCAATTTAGCTTCAATTGCAGTCAATATGTTTGTCAATTCCAACACTAAGACTTTCGACTTCATTAAGCTTAAGGAAGTTGCCAAGATCGTTACGAAGAACTTGGACAAGGTCATTGATATTAATTATTATCCTATTCCTGAGGCTGAAAGATCAAATAAAAGGCATAGACCAATTGGTAAGAAAAAATTAACTAGCATCAACTTACAGTGTGATTTTATCAAATATTGAATGTAACATTAAATTGATTATAAAACATGTTTTATAATTTTAGGAATTGGTATTCAGGGCTTAGCAGATGCATTTTTGTTAATGCGTTTTCCATTTGAAAGCGAAGAAGCTCAGAAGCTAAACATACAAATATTTGAAACTCTGTATTACGGTGCTCTGGAAGCTAGTTCTGAAATCGCTGAAGTTAATGGTCCTTATTCTACTTATGAAGGAAGTCCTGTCAGTAAAGGCGTAAGTTAAAAAAAAATCAAATTCATCTTTACACAGTAGCTTTTATTTTCTAATTAATTAGATTCTAGTCGAAATTATTTTTAGTAAATATTAAAAGGAGTGGGGATAAAATGTTTTAAATTAAAAACACTTTAACCGATTATTATTAATCAATTAATGAAATTTGGATTAAATTTTAGATTTTGCAATATGACATGTGGAAAGTTACGCCGACCGATCTGTGGGATTGGAGTGCTTTGAAAGCAAAAATCCAGAAACATGGAGTTCGTAACTCTTTGTTAATTGCACCAATGCCAACTGCATCAACCGCACAAATTTTAGGAAACAATGAATCAATTGAACCTTACACTAGCAACATATATACGAGGCGTGTTCTCTCTGGAGAATTTCAAGTTGTCAATCCTCATCTTCTAAAAGATCTTACGGAGCGAGACCTCTGGGATGAAGATATGAAGAATGAGATCATCGCAAGCAATGGCTCTGTGCAGGTATAAACTGGATTAATATTTTAATTTTAATATTTTATTTTTAATACTTAATTTACAAGGAGAATTTGTTTTCAGAACATTGCAGCGATCCCGAACGACTTGAAAGAATTGTATAAAACCGTATGGGAAATCAAACAAAAAACTATTTTGAAAATGGCAGCAGACCGTGGCGCTTTCATTGATCAGTCACAATCTTTGAATGTTCATATGCTTAGTCCAACAACAGAAAAGCTAACAAGTATGCATTTCTACGCTTGGCAAATGGTAATGTTTTAAAATCTTCTTTAATGAACAAATAAAAAACATTAAAGTGTCATTAAACTGCAAATCTAAGCTATACTATTTAATTTTCAGGGCTTGAAAACCGGAATGTACTATCTGCGTACGAAGCCTGCAGCAAATGCGTTGCAATTCACTGTGGACAAAAGCAAACTAAAATCTTCTGATGCCGTTAAAAATGCTAGCAGTCCAAATAATAAAACTCCAAAGGAAGAGAACATAGAGGAGGAAGATGCAGTTCTTGCTTGTTCTCGAGAAAATGGTGATGCCTGTATGGCCTGTGGATCATAACGCACATATCCAGGTTTCGTTTACACGAATCTTATGTATATAGACTGTCTCATGAGAAGAGTCATATGTATTTTTAGCATCAGTCATTTTTTAATATTGTACTTATTTCTACTTCTAATTACATCAATTTTTATAGAAAATCTTTGTGGATTTTATTT
>UCOH01011925.1:0-20500 GCA_900474275.1 Synergus japonicus | reverse complement strand
ATTATATATAATTTTAATAATAAATAAATTTTAATATATTAAAAACTGATATAAGAAACTGCACGAAAAGTTTATTATAAGTAATCTGTTTTATACCTTACAGTCTACCCGACTATCCGAAGTACAGGATTTCCTTTACAGGATTTATCCATGTTCTGCCACTTGTCTGGGCATAAATACGTATTTTTCTTTTATTGTCCAATACTGTACCTAGCTGTGTACAGTCTTCCTTATCCCAGACGAGTGGCAGAACATGGATAAATCTTGTAAACGAAATCCTGGACTTCGGATAGTCGAATAGACTGTATAAAGTTATAAAACATACGTGTTTAAGTCTAACCTAAACTAAATATTAATCCCATTCATAATATATATATATATATAGTTGTAAACATTAGTTGAGAAATTAAACAAATTACTTATAATAAACTTTTCGTGCGGTTCATCATATCTGTTTTTAGTATATATTAATATTTAATATATTAGGGAAGAGCAGGGCACAGAAGACCGCTTAACGTTCTTTCGGCGATATAATTATAAATAACACGTATTTTTAATTGGAATTTGCTGTACATTATTATTTTTAATTCGAGTATATCATAACAAATTTAAAAAAAATTTTTTGGATCTGTGCCCCAGCCGATAAGGCACAGAGAACTGCTGATTCTGTGTGCCCCCGCGTATGTAATTCATATATAAAATATACATTTTTGATATTAAACGTATTTTCTTTTTAAAAAAAGAAATAAAGAAAAAGATTAAAGATCTTTTATACAATGTTTAAGAACAATTCAAACAAATTATATATTCGTTTTCCTCGTCTACTGCAGCACATGCATCATGTTGCATGTGCACCATCTAAAATAAAAAATATTTAAATAAATAAAAATATTTTATCAACAGTGAGGATATAAAATTTATAGTCGCAATTTGCATGAGTCCTGTGTGCCCCACCACTACCTGGTCCTCTGTGCCCCCGCAGTCAATTCATAAACAATAATAACCTACATTTAACACATCGAACATTTCGGTAACGACACTGCGACAAAAAGTAAGTTAAGTGAACACTAACATATACTTAATTAACATTTCAACAATTGAAGCACTTATAAACAAATGAGAAGGTTATATGTATGAAATTTTCTTATAAGCTTTACTTGAATTTTCGTTTTTTATATTTTTTCCAAAAGCGTTGGTTCAAAATGCGTCTCGAGTTGACACAAACTGAAATAGTCACTAAAGAATGTAATTACGGCCATTACGAAGAGATCACACCACAAAATACAATTTTATTGAAGCGAACCCCTGTGTCCCTCCGGTCCTCTGTGCCCTGCTCTCCCCTATATGTATTCTTATATTTACAGATCAGTTACCACCAGAATCATCAGATTTTATGGAATTATAAAGTAATTCTTAGGGATTTGATTACATTTTGTGGAATAATGTTAAGGAATTTATGTTTTACGAAGTTTATTGAGATTTTATATGTATTATAAGTGATTTCACGGTTTTTCGTGGAATTTTATGAAATTTAAAGGAATATTAAGGAATTTTATGAGACTTATGGAGATTACTAAAATTAGAAAAGAAGTTAGAAGTTTTTGTATTTCAAAAATTAAAAATTATCTTTTATTTTGTCATATTACAAAAAATGTTTATATTTGGGAATCTTATCTTCTTCTGAAATATATCAATTATTTGTTCAATTTGATTAAACTGGTGGAAATTCTGTATAGATATATGGGAATTAAGAGAAACGATCTGACATTCAGAGCTTGAAATAGAACATTGGCTAAGTCATCAATTCAACTTACAAAGTGGGCTGCAACTTGAATCGATTCTCATTATTTCCAACTAGCTATTATTCAGTGTTTACGAAAGCACAATGCTAAATCATTTCCTAGAGACTCTTACATCAAAGTTTCCAGCAGGCTGGTATCAGTCTATTCAAATTGATTGAAATCAGAAAGTTTCAAATAACGAGTGGCATCATCTCTATTCAGGAATTGATTATAGCTTTACTGATTTATGAGAGATCAATCATAAGACTGGTTACTTATAGATTAAAGAAGAACTCACGAATTTAGCCATTATTTACTTTATGACCATTTGTTTATTTTGATGAAAAGTCTATTAATAAATTGATGAATTTCAAAAGCTTCTATGACCAATTTAGCTTATGATAAGTGACGAATTAAAATTTTTTATACACAACTTTAAAAAAACTTTTTACTATATGGATTAAATAAAATTTTCTAACTATATAACCAAAACAGATAAATTCATGTAGACGTGATAAAAATTGCCTATTTTGAAACAATTTTTTCATCAATAAAGAGTAGGAGAGAGCAGGGCACAGAGGACCGGAGGGGCATAGGGGTTTGCTTCAATAGAATTGTATTTTGTGGTGCGATCTCTTCGTAATGGCCGTAATTACCCAGGTAGAAATTTCTGTACTCTGCCGAAGTTCACCATCGGGGCAGTACTGGCCCAGTACAGTTTGCCAGTACAGATAATCGGTAATTCGCCTATACTGGCAAAAGTCTAGCTCCACGAATGGAGCACTACTACTCCAGTAGATAATTGGCAATTCAACCAGTACTGGCAAAAGTTTGGCTCCACGAACGGAGCAATACTATGCCAGTCGTACAAATACAACTTTTTTATTGTTTAATGTCATTACTGAGGTGTTCCTAAATAGTGAGAAACATTAAACACATATAATCATCGTAAAAACAATTTTTAGACGGTTATTTTAAAACACCATGTATAAGTTATCTTTATAAAATCTAAAAATTAAAGACTTTTTACTTATAAGTTCTCAAAGAAAATGTATGTAAGGTATTTATCATACAAAAAATTTAATTATATTTTTAATGCAAAATTTTTACTATTAAATAAATTTAAAATTTTAATTAAAGAATATTTTTAATACAAATATAAATAAAATTTCATGAAAAAAATATTTTGTTTTGTAACAGATAAATTTAAAAATGAAAAATTTTTAAATACATCTATTCATAAAATGTGTAAAGCAAAAAATATATGTATCTACATTCCTCGAAATTATCTCTGGTTTTCAGCGAAAGAGCTTAGTTCAGTTTTTGTTCATGAACTCCAAGTGATTAAATAGCTCAGGCGGTTAGGGTGTATGTTTACGCTGTTAGGGTCAGGGGTTCAATCCCCAGCGAGTGCGATTTTTCGAACAGTGTTAGCGTGCGATTTATATATGTAAGAGATCTTACGTGTGATTCCGTAATTTAAAACATAAATTAAGTGCAGTGCTTATATTAAAAATAACTCTTTTTTGGTAAACAGTAACTATGGCGACTATAGTAGCCAGTACTCTACCAGTAGTTTGCTAGTAATCTACCAGTACAGAACCAGTACTGGTTTCCAGTACCGCGTCAGTACCGAACGCTAGTACTGACATGCATTACATGCCAGTAATGGCCCAATGCTGGCCCAGTACAAACGACCAGTACTGGTACTCCGGCAATCTGTACTGGGCCAGTACTGGGCCAGTCGTGAATTTCTACCTGGGTACATTCTTTAGTGACTATTTCAGTTTGTGTCAACTAGAGACGCATTTTGAATCAACGCTTTTGGAAAAAATAAAAAAAAAAGAAAATTCAAGGAAAGCTTATAAGAAACTTTCATACATATAACCTTCTCATTTGTTTATAAGTGCTTCAATTGTTGAAATGTTTATTAAGTATATGTTAGTGTTCACTTAGCTTACTTTTTGTCGCAGTTTCGTTACCGAAATGTTCGATGTATTAAATGTAGGTTATCATTGTTTATGAATTGACTGCGGGGGCACAGAGGACCATGTAGTGGTGGGGCACACAGGACTCATGCAAATTGCGACTATAAATTTTATATCCTCACTGTTGATAAAATATTTTTATTTATTTAAATATTTTTTATTTTAGATGGTGCACATGCATCATGATGCATGTGCTGCAGTAGACGAGGAAAACGAATATATAATTTGTTTGAATTGTTCTTAAACATTGTATAAAAGATCTTTAAGTTTTTTCTTTATTTCTTTTTTTAAAAACAAAATACGTTTAATATCAAAAATATATATTTTACCCGTGTAGAAATTGTCAAGTCTGGCCCAGACCGGTGATGAAACGCGGAATCGGGCCGGGCCCAGGCCGGGCTTCCAGTCAAAATTGGGCGTCCACGTTTGGGTTAGGACAGATTTGGCGTTTCACCCCGGTTTGACATCCCTCGACTTGGGCCCGCTCAGGGCCACAGTAAAATATCTACACGGGTATATATGAATTACATACGCGGGGGCACACAGAATCGGCAGTCCTCTGTGCCCCATCGGCTGGGGCACAGATCCAAAAATTTTTTTCTAAATTTGTTATGATATACTCGAATTAAAAATAATAATGTATTCTAGCAAAGCGTTTATCGAAAGTCGATAGTTTTTGCAATATGTACAGCAAATTTCAATTAAAAATACGTGTTATTTATAATTATATCGCCGAAAGAACGTTAAGTGGTCTTCTGTGCCCTGCTCTTCCCTAGTTCGAATTTTATTAAAACTTTTCAAGTTTATTTATTATATAATTGAAAAGAAACTTTAACATTTTATGTTTTGAAAAAATTATACAGTACCCTGAAGCATATGTTAAAGCGGTCATGATAATGAAAATTATGTTTTCCTGAAACATAAAAAATTTTTAACATTGTAAGTTTATCAGTACAATTCTCACGTAACAGTCTTAGATTTTCGAATTTTTACGTTTTATGGACTTGCCATTTTGCAAAAAATGTTCTGCATATTCATCAAACTATCATTTTCAACAACAAAAAAACTGAAATTATTTTCACCCGTTAACATGGACATCCTTTTTAAATTGTTCCAACATGTTTACTTTTTTATACAATTAATTTCAAGATATTGAAACCGAATAAACAATTTTCGAAAATTCAAATGCCTGAAATTTCACAAAATTTTGAATTCTGAATAATATATAGTGACATACTTAACTTTTAAATTTACGGGTATTTGAAACATCGGGTATTATATGTTTTCAGGAATTTTCTATAATAGTTTCGTTAAATTTCACGTTTTGTTAAATTAGTACTAGTGATCAAGGATGAGGAGAACCTTTTTTATGTAAACTTCTATTTATTGTCGATATGAGAATGTTAAAAGGTTTATAAAGGATATGAATTAAAAACGAACTTCACAAATCAAATGTTAATCAGAAAGGAGAATTGAAAAAGCGCACTGAGAGAACGAAATCGTTAGATTTTACTGAAATACTTCGGTAAACCTAGGATAGAGAGACATTTCGTCAAGATTTCACTTGTTCCTCGGAAAAATAAATTAAATGAATGCTTAATGAAAAAACATAAAGCATAAAGGAATGAAAATAGTTCAGTGTCTCAAACGGGGTTGTCTGGGCGTGCAATATATTTAAAAATCGGAAACAGAGAAAAATCATATTAATAAAATCGAATCTCCTGGAAATTGAACTCGAGTCTCCATTATAGCAGTCCAGAGTCTTAATCATTTTGGTACGGGAACCTATATTCAATGTTTACTAAAATCTCGATGATATTGTAGAAGTCTTAGAGTAATGTGGCATGGGCGCATAGTATGACGTCAGGCAATTCTCGTTTTACCGAGACTTTGGTTATTTCTCGCGATGACTAATCAAAATCTCACGATTCATAGCAAAGAAATTGCTTGGTTATTTGTTTTACCGAACATTCGTGAAAAATTATAAACCCACATTAATTTTTAATGCACTATTTAAAATTTCATACCGCGCCTAAATTAATTTCTAACGTTCTAAATTTTTACTTTACGCTCGTCAAAGTTTCACCGACCTTTTTTTATACTATATCACTTGCTAGTTAATAAATATTAAAAATTATGCGACATATCACCGAAATGCCTCTCTGTCCCAGCTTTACCGAAGTTTTCGGTAAAATCTAAAGGTTTCGTTCTCTCAGTGCGGTTAATTCACTTTAGAAGTTATCGGGTGGTCTCAAACTTCTAAGTGAATTCTCAATTAAAATATTTAAAAGCTCCAGTATTATTAGAGTCTCGATATACTAAGAAAACTCTTTGAAGAGCCTCGATAAAGTTTTGGAGAGATTCTCAACTCTCTCGTACTCTTGTACAAAAAATGATAATCAACGCAGAGGTTTTACTAATTCAAGGAGTAAGAATGTAACTAACCTTAGTTACCAGAGGAACATCTTTACTGAAGGAAAATAAAAAGAAAAACTGGAGTTTTAATCCAGGATTCTCTTGTGTATAAAAGATAAAGGTAGGTGTTTATTCTTATATCATGTTGTTGCTTGTTTTACTGTTACTTTTTTTGTATTTCCATAATTAAAAAAAATACTTGGTTATGGAATTCAACCCCAATAAATCAATTAGTGAAAATACATAAATACTCTTTTAAATTATCTCCCTGAATTTAGAACTGGAAAATAAATATTTCCAAAAAATTCAAATTGAAAAATCCAAAATTATGGTTACAAATTTAATAGAAACCTTCTTTTATTATTATTGTAAAAAATACAAAGGTTATGCTGAATTATATTTTAATTTGAGAAATGTTGGTTGTACGGAATTTTTAAACAGATAAAAGAGACTCAAGCCCGAAAGCCTAGTTTTTGTTACAATTTAAGTCAGTTTTGGGCTTAAATTTAGTTTTAAGCCTAAAAACTTACTTAAATTGTAACAAAAATTATACTTTCGGGCTTGATTTAAGATTTTTTTATTTCTATGTAGAAATTTTTCTTCATAATATATAATATTATTCTAAATAGAATTATTTTTTATTATATAGAAAATGGAACAGAAAAACTATAGATGTTTTTATTGCAACGTGAGGTTTCAAGTATTGGAGAAATATACTGATCACGTACGGCTTCATGTGAACCAGAAAAATCACGAATACAAATGCGAAATAAAAAATTGTCATACGGTTTATAAAACGCGTTCATCATTGCGATCTCATAAGATTCGGGATCACAAAGAGCGAACAACTATAAACTGTGAAGAAGTAATTGTGCACAATATGGATGTCGATCCTGAACTGGTAGGAAACATACCACTTGTAGAAGATCAGGATCTACTGATTAGAGAAAATGTAATAAATCAGGAGATTCAAGAAGAAATTGAAGATAGTTTAAACTCGGAACATGAAGATACCAATTCAGATGATTATGAAGAAAACAGAGATGATGAAAATGATGACGTAAATGATGTGGGGCCAAATGATGAAAGAAAACGAGCTGTAGGATTCTACCTACTACAACTAAGGGCAATGACTAACATTTCTGAGGATCAAATCACAGACACACTTGATACAATACAGTTTCTTGTACGGGCTTACTTGCGAAATACTTTGCTTCGTGTTGAGCAAGTACTGCAAGACTCGGCTCTTGTAAATCTTCGTGACCACTTTGATCTTGAAAATGAAGTTGAATCCACGGATTATAAATTTAATTTAAATAATAGTAAAAATAGGAAAAAGTATTTTGAAAAAGATTGCGATGTCTTCATGCCAATAAAGAAGACTTTAGGAAGGCGTTTCGTGAAATATGGAAGTGCCAATACTGGAGAAGATCGTCCTGAAAAACGGAAGGAAGACGAAATTATGTTAATTCCTATTTCAGAAACTTTTAAACGTTTGGTATCAAACCCAACGTTTATTGAGACTTTGAAGAATCACGTTTCAAAGGAAGGCGTCATTTCTTTTTATAAGGATGGTCTGAAGTTCATCAATGAAGCAGATCCAGATGTAAAACATATACGCCTTTATTCTGACGAAGCTGATATGTGCGACGGATTAGGTTCTAGGGCGTGTGGTATGAATAAGATCATGGAATTTGTCGTGGAAGATATAAAGAAGTTGCAAGATGGAGTGCAAAATCCTTTTGGCTTAATTCGTGCTTTTTTATGTCACCGAAGGTGATAATCTAGCTCAACATGTCATGTGTGGCTTCAAGGAATCTTTCGGAAAGACAAAACATCCATGTCGTATCTGCACTGCGCCTCTTGAAGCCATACAACGTATGACAGAAGAAAATGATGATCTGCTTCGAACTCCAGAGACTCATGAAATTCAGGTTTCTGCAATTGAGCAGGCGCAGGGTGAAGAGAAAGAAAGATTGATGACACAGTACGGAATCAATCGAAAATCTGTACTAAATGAACTTGATGGTTACGATGTCACAAAAGGAGCACCTCCGGACATAGTTCATGATATTCTTCTTGGAATTCTTCCACGGACTTTTCAACATTTATGTCAAACAATTATCCTAAATAAGATTTCATTGCAGAATTTAATAAAAGGATAGCTGATTTTGACTACGGTTACTCTGAGCTGACATCGAAATCATCAACCATAAGGCCTCAACATCTGATACCTGGTGGAAATATAAAGCAATTAGCAAGTCAAATGTGGCTTCTAGGAGTGATACTACCTTTCATCGTGCAAGATATCATTGAAGAAGAATGCCCATTCTACGAAAATTATATGACGCTTCTACAAATAACTTCCATTGTTTTTGGGCATTCAATAAGTCTTGGAATGGTAGACGCTCTTGGTGATCTCATAGCTGACTATTTACAAAGTTTTTCTCGCATCTATAGTGATATTGATTACAATCTTCATAATGAAGAAGTAGACGATAACGATAGGAAAGATAAAGACTTTGTACCAAAGCAGCACTTTCTCATACATTACCCTCGATTGATTCTCTATTTTGGACCCCTTGCTGAGTTCATGTGCCTGAATCTGGAAAGAAAACACCAACAGTTCAAAAGAATCAGTCAGGGAATTAGGAGATATAAGAATCTGCCATATACATTTTCTGTAAGACATCAGCAATGGTTAGCATTCCAGCTGATGAAGTCTCTTACAAAAGAAAGCACACATGGTCCCCGCAAGCTAGTTCCAACAATAAATTTTCCGTTTAAAAATCTTTTTCCTGATAATCCTCTACTGTGCACTGTACCTTGGTTAAAATATAATGGTATAAAGTACACCGCCGGAAAATGCTTCATTGTAATTGGTTACTCATCCCCGGACCCTTTACCGCATTTTGCGGCATTGCATAGTATCATTGCTACTGATCTTGAGCCTATTTTTATTTGTAAAAAAGTAGAAACTATTCTGCACGACATGAATCTAATGGCCTATAAAGTTTGTATTCAAAACGATTTCGTTAGCTATACAACACAGGAATTAGTAACGCACAATGTTTCCCACAGTTACAAATATGAGGATAGCATTTACATAATTGTGAAGAGATGTTTCGGAGATATTCATTAAATCTCTTGAACGTCCATGTGCATGTGGCGAATGTAATGGATTCATGTTGGGCGAAGGGATTTTCAGTCTCGTTTTTGTTTTGTTTATTAAACATTCGTGAAAAAATGATTTTAATTGTTTTCGATGTAACAGTCATTGTAAAAAAATAGGTTAATTATATTTAATTATTTCTATGCATAGTTTTAATTGAGTTACATTTTTGAAACTAATTCTACTTCTAGTATCTAACTTATAATAGGAAAAGATTTACTGCGTCAATTTGTTGACTAGAATTCAAATATTTTCAATATCTTAAATATAAGTGAAATCGAAAAAATATGGAAAAATGTATTTTATTTCATCAGAAGTTTTCTTATACTTACAGAAAAAACACTATCCAACGTAAACACTTGGTGCACGATCCGCTGCACCTCGATCATCGGGTTGCCAGTTGAAGTCTTTTAAATCATTTTAAAACATCGAATTTCAAAAAAATTCCGGAAGATTGTTGTTCTGACTTCCTTGTTCGCGACCTGGTGCAACCCGGTTATCGAGTCACCATTTGGAATATTTTGTGTCCCTCGAAAACTTGAAATTTCGAACAAATTCCAGAAGATCGTTACTGTATACAGCTGGTGAACGATTCGCTGCACCTCGATCATCGGATTAGCAGTTGAAGTCTTTTAAATCATTTTAAAACCTCGAATTTTAAAAAAATTCCGGAAGATTGTTGTTCTGACTTCCTTGTTCGCGACCTGGTGCATCCCGGTTATCGGGTCGCCATTTGGAGATTTATGTGTCCCCCGAAAACTTGAAATTTCGAAGAAATTCCAGAAGATAGTTGTTCGAAACATCTGGTGGGCATCCTGGTGCACGCTGGTCATCAACAATATAAACAATATAAAATGGTCCACCATTTTTTCTAAGTACCTGACTCAGGAAGACTGTAATGATTGCATCATACAGCACCAATGATTCGAGGCCTACAAAAATAAATAGTAATTTAGATCATTTTGATACCAGATTTCAAATCGAAGTGAGCTGCAACACTTTTGATAACTCCGGTTTTTCTGTGTATACTTAGGACCTGAATTATTTTCCACTAGTGCATAAATTAGGACGCTAACCAATAATCCCCAATTATAAATAGGGCATGTTTTTGCGAATGGATCTGTCTGTATAATGGCATAAGATTAAGTTTGTTAACAGGATAACTTTCGAAAGAATTGACAGATTGGATTGGCCTTTGGTAGACCCATTTAGTGTTCTAAAATGTGTTTTAAAAAGTGTTCTAAAGTGTTTTAAATTTATAAATTCTATTAACGGATATTCATAGTATACAAAAAACCGAACAATTTATTCATCCTTATGACTTTTTTCGATATGAAAAAATTTTCAGACATAAAATTTTGAAAATTCAAAAAAACGAACGAAAATTGAAATTTGAAGCAAAAAAAAAAACGCAGGATATGAAAAAAAGTCTATAAGTAAAAACCATTTCTTTTTGAACGCCCTATATAATTGGTTGAATGAATTTTTGAATTTTGTTTAAAAATTGAAAATTCAAATTTTGAGCCAAATGTACCCATAAAACGGGCAGATTTTTTACGATAGAATTCCTTCTGAGACTAAATGAAATTATTGGCGACTCAAATATCTTGAAATATACTTTTTAAAAATGATTAAAAGTATAAATTATTGACATGGCATTCTGATATATCATAATCTAGTACTTGTAAATTGCTTACTTATTTTCTTAATTAAAAGACGCGTAAGTTAACTTAAATAAAGGAAACTGTCACGAAACTATGAAGTTGCGTCAGTTTCTCAACAAAGGTGCAATAGCAAGGGTATCAAGAAAATAATACACATATTAATTAACTTTAACCTTTCTGAGAATTTTTCTAAATGGCGAGACGTTTTATTATACTTGACCAACTAACGATCTATACAAGATTGACAGTGATATCACGAAACGGCAGTGAGATATCGATCATTGGAAAGTATCGAAATCGTCGAGCAATTGCTGATTGGATGTACTAGAGCGAAAACGAGAATGGTGTAACATTACCGCTGCTTCGTGAAAAACTTAATTAGGATCGATCATGTGTGTACACCGTTACATTATCCGTTCATAAAGTCGACCTAAATAACAAAATGGCAGAATGCGTTCGGCGCACGCAGTGCTTCGCAATTGCTCCATCAGGACACTAGGTATGCGCTTTTTTTTATCTCTTACGTAATAAAACGTACTCACTGTATGTCTCGATTATATCTCCTCCCACTTCGCACACACATCTTCTTCACTTCCCAATTTTTTCATAAAATCGTGATTTCCCGTGTGGAAATGTGCCCAATTTAGCCCAGTTAATAAGTGGGCGCCAACTTGGACCCACTTGGGCGTCCCGACTAAGAAAAATGAAATTAATTAAAGTACTATATTAATTATACGATAGGCGGAACGCAATCTCCCAAAAATATTGCAATTTTTTCAGTTATTCCGGATTCCTAATTATAAAAATTAAAGTTAAGGAAAAGAAAGAATGTTAGCATTCTGTTTGGGCTTATACTGGGCATGCCCAATTCCACAGTGGGCGTCCCCATCAAAATCCCAGTAAACTGGATTCGTAGCAAAATCATTATACATTTGTATAGTTTTTTTTGCAAATGTGTAATTATTCCTAAAAATTTCTTGTAACATTATAGTAATATTATCGTGACTATGTTTTTTACTTAAAAATTAAAATTAATTAAAGTAAACGCCTATTCACTAATTCTAAAACGAATGCCCCACTTAGAAATCCCAATTAGGCCCCAGTTGGGACTTGGGCAAACTATTTTGAACCCAGTCTGGCCCCAGTCGATGTTTCCACACGGGTTAAAGATAATCCAACTAAAAAGTATATTGAACACGACCCAATGACCATAGCTATTTTCCCCGGGAAAGTTTCTTAATAAAAATTTTTATCCAGCTATATTTCATTTCTAGCCAATTTCTTAAATTCGAGGAATCATATCCGACTGAATCCGAGCCTATCTTAATTCCAAAAAAGATTCCTATCCAAACCGAGGTCAAAACGTGATTTTCTATTCGAATCAATTCAATAAAATTCCTAGTCAACACCAAAATTCTTATCTTAATCACTCCGAGCAGATCGAAATTTAAAACCAAAATTCTTGTCAGAACACCGAGAACAATAGATTGTACTGTTTCACATCTTAGAAAGGTTAACTCAGTGAGTGATCTTAGATATTAAACCATACAATGTTGATGTTGAATCGTATAATTTTAACGCTAATTTTGAAAATCCTGGCTTATAAAACTCAAAATCTTGATTATACGGCTGTATATCAATGGATCGCTGTCCCGCATCGTATGATCCATTTTTCTCAGTGAAACAATTAGAATAAAAGTGCAAAAGAAAAAGTTCTACAAAATGTTCAAAATCGAACCAAAAAGTAGGATAAAAGTATTTTAAAAAGTTTGGAAAAATTCCAAAAAACTAGAGCATCTTCTTTATCCTGAGGATGCTTGGAATTAAAAAAAAAAATTTTGGTAGATAAATTCTATTTTTATAACTTTCTTAATACTTATGTTTTAATTTTGTAAGACATTTTTGTATTTATCTTTCGGCACTTATTTGAAACATCGAAAACGCGAGAGACAAAAAAAGAAGCAGTAAATTTTTTAGCAGATGAAAAAATAGAAATTCATGTCCATTATGTACACTATAGAGCTAAGATTCTTTATTGATTGTAATCCGCAATTCAGGCGTGAGCCTTTGACATTACATAACTCCACCCAAGTTTGATTAAGGATGATGGAATTTGAAAAACACTCATGTAGAAAAATTTAGATTCTAGGGGCGCAACAAGCACAGGGTTCTGGGTGTCAGGAGACCCAAACAGTAATTCGAGTATACCTACTTCGAATATGCGTGGGTGCCCAAATTATTAGATAGATACTAAAATTCCACACTAAACGCACTTTTAGAGGGTTTGAATTCCTTTTTTTAAATTTAGTTTTAATATGTAGGGTGTCTCCCAACACCCACTGGTTTGAGACCCTTGTTGGGCGCCTGTTTAATTCTGTCAACTTTTCAGATGGATTTGAAAGTGACTTTTTAAAGGCAAAAGCCGGAAAATTTATAGTTTTCTCACCAGTTTTTCGAAAAATAACTTTTATAGTCCAAAAAGAGCATGTTGAATTATATTTCATTTTGATAATCTATATAATTTATCGTAATTGAATTGTTAGTTTCTAATATTTGAATTTGATGAAGGATCTTCCGAATTATTAATTAGGACATGTAATTAATTCGTAGTAATTACTATTGTTAATATGGTATTAGGATATTGTGTTATATTTATCTTATTAATGCCTTATTAATTCATCTTATTAATTCTAAAATATATAATTCCAATTACATAATAATGGAATAGCTCCTAATTTAGTTATGAACTTAAGAGCTTAAATAATTATTTTATTAATTGTAATTGGCGTGTTCCCAATCTATTTTATTTGCTGGAATAAATTTCATTGTGATTTTACTCTCACCCCACTCTGTGTTGAGCTGGTTAGGAATAAAACATTAAAGCAAGATAGTTACATTAAATATTAAAATATAATTATTGAATTAGGATTCATGACTCTGTTTGGTTAGTTTAGATACTTTTTCATATTTCAAATAATAAAATAACCTGGCTTCCAATACATTAATTTTTCAAAATAGCTGTAAGTATTGCTATGAGTATTTTTTAAATATTTCAGGAATTATTAAATAAATTTAAATTCAATTCCCTCTAACGCTCCGTGTTGCGCCCTTCGGGAAGCTTGCGCGCTTTTACTGGTATTTCGGAGAATTAATATATTGGACGCCAGGATATTTTATCATTTGAATTTTTAAATATGAAAGATGTCTCCAAAATAACCAAAGAGAGACCTGAATCTTAATTCAATAATTAAGTTTATAGTTTTAGGTTCTCTATCAAATTAAAATATTAGAGACTAACGTTTTAGTTAGGATAAATTAAATAAATCACTAATATTGAATAAAATTCAACATGGCGACTAATAAATTATAACAGTTTTGGGTGGTAAATTGTAGGGTTCTTAACATTAATTTTTACTTGATTATTCAAATTCTATCTTTAAATAAATCTTATTATTTTAATACTCTGAAAGAAAAGACTTATGCCCTCTTATAGGCTAATCTTAGAAGAAACAGTTATCTTATTTTAGAACCTGAGAGAGGTGAAGAAGTGCATAGCATTATCGCCGCAACAATATTATTATTTTCCCTCAAGCCAAAGTCTTTTAAAATATTAATACGTGTATTTTCGACCAAGGTGACCAAAGGACGGGACTCTGATTAATTCCAGCCCGCATAGCAACAACCAATCACGGTGCACGTCTTTTCCATGAACCTCCCGGACGAGGCTTACAAATACGGCGTCCGTTTCGCCAAGTGTCCTCAGTATCGAGCTAACAGGCAGGCCACAAGCATTACGGATTTCTCTGTACAGTTGCCCGAAGTTGGCGTAAAGTCTTTACGACCAAGAAGTCACGTCTTAGCCAGAAGACAGAGACAAGACATCAGACGAGTAGGAGGTGGACCCTTCCGAAAATGGATCCCAAAATATTTCTACAGAGGATTGTTGCGGCGGCCAGCTTGTATGAGTGTCAAATGGCAGAAGAAAGAGCAGAGTTAGTTATGCAGGTCATAACAGAAGTTTGCGATGTGTCGATGTCACGCAGACCAACAACGTACCACAGAAAACCAGTTTACTGGTAGAATGAGGACCTGTCTAGATATAAACAAGTCAGAAGAACCCTGCGGGTAGCAATCCAGCTGAGTAAAAATGAAAGCCGGAAGAAACTCATTGAGTCGATAAATCAGAACACTTCGGACTTACCTTAGAAGATTGTGATGGGCAAGTTAAGTAAGGCCCAAGGGTCAAATGCGTCGAGTGACAAAATAAGTCTACGAAGGATCGTGGATATACTATTTCCAAAGGGCGAACCTCGGATCAGCTTTCCCAAAGCAAAGAAACAAGTGAAACAGCAGTCGAGCCCTTCAGCATTCAAGAGCTGAAGACTGCAGTAAGTAGGCTGTCTTTCAGGAAAAGCCTTGGACTGGACGGTATTACTAACGAGGTTATGTGCTTAGTAGTATGCAGAAGAACCCGCAAATGCTGCTGAGGGCCTACAATAAATGCCTAGAAGAGAGAGTCTTCCCAACTAGATGGAAGAGACAAAAACTGGTGCTGATGCCCAAGGGCAAAATATGTATGGCGGATGAACCCGCATCCTATGGACCAAGAACACTCTAATAAGGACACTTAACTCCGGTGGAGGGGGTAAGACGGTCGTGAGTCAAAATGTGTTTCAGATGGTTGGGTATAGCTGCGCCATTTCATGTAGTTTATTTCGCTCTGCGAGAACAAACTGCGTGATATGGCGCTGCTATACTCGAGCTTTTGACTCATATTCTGACTCACCCCTTCCCATAGAGTTAAGTGTTCTTGCTGCAGACCATTGGAAATGATTGAATTGGCAGGCAAACTGCTCGAAATATTGATCCTTAACAGAATGGAAGGGGTGATCGAAGGAGGAAGCAACGAGGGAATCTCTCCAAACCAATACGGGTTTCGTAAAGGAAACTTCACCCACCACGTTCTACAGAATGTGCTAGAAAGAATTTCAGAGGCTCTCTACGGTCTGCCCGCCCGAGGAAGATATTGTGCTATCATTGCTCTAGTCGTCAATAATACGTTCAACTTCGCTAGCTGGGAACGCATCTACCAGTCCCTCGAGAAAGAGAAAAAGATTCCGCACTATCCATTAAGGATACTAAACAGCTATCTCAAGGACAGGAAGCTAGTTATAGTAACTAAAGGCGGCAGGAGTGTAATAGACCTGTCCGCAGGACTGCCACAGGGATCGATAATGGGCCCCTTCTTGACCATGATTTATGGGGTTTTTATTGTTTTTCTCATTAAATTCAAATTTGCGCCAACTTTCACTATCATTTTCGTAATCAGCGCATCAAAATACATAAGTATATGAAGTTTCAAAAACAAAAGCATAACCACTATTCGGAACTTCACCCCTTTTTTTAATAATAAAATACGTTTAATAGCAAAAATTTATATTTTATATATGAATTACATACGCTGGGCATATAGGATCGGCAAAAATTTTTTTTTAATTTGTCATTATATATTCGAATTAAAAAAAATGCAAATCGTTCATTAATTTGCGAAAACTATTAATAAAGTTTCAGACATCTACGCAGATAAATTTTTTTTTCTTCAAAGATTCTCACTAAAAGAAATTGTCTTATCTACAATAATTTATTTGTGTACTGCAACACGCAAAGCATGGGAAATTTTTTTGCAAACAATATTTTTAATTGTTGATGAAAAAACTTCAATGAAAAAAAAATCGTTTGAGCAAAGACGTTTGAAATTTCAGTTCAATGAGAATCACCCATATATAAAATAGAGTGTAGTATCACTACCCTCTACAAAAATTATATATTTGTTACAACTGTGTGCGTACCGCACGTACACTTGTTACCGAAGTTTCAGTCACTATCCCCGTTTCTGTACTCTTGCATTACACTCTCGCTACTTAGCGTCTGTCCCCTCTCCAAGTCATCCATTCTCCAGACAAATTCTTTAAAAGCACCCGCACGAGAACGAATCTTGAGTTCAGCTGGGCAAGACTCACCGAGCAGATCGGTGAGCTCTTGCTTCGTGAAAACTAATGATCTTTTCCTACCAACAGGTGCAACTTTGGTACGCAAAGTGCCGGCGAAATCGCAAGGCATAGGCGCACCTATCCATGTAGATTTCAATGTGCTTTTCCGTAAGGAGAATTGCCAACACTCAGGAGCACTTGTCGTTGTCAATTCTCAAGTCAAGAAAATATCATGTAATAGGAGCCACTATACTTGACATTTCAAATGTAACTCTCTCCGTTTTCTCTTTCTCTCTCACTCTCATTCAAAGGTGTATGATTTCTACAATCAATAGGTACGCATCAGATTGTAAAAATCTATGATAAAATATTAATAAATGGGTGCATTTATTATTAATAGTTTCCACCCGAGAATATTTCTTTATTATTTGACTTGTCTATCCTTTTCCTGCAAATCCTGTCTACCAAATTGTAAAGCGATGGAAATTAATTTACACTCAACAGGCGCATTTGTGAGTGACATAATTAAACCGACGGATAAAATTTAGTAGGAGTACCTGCAAATGTTATCTACAAAATGCATTAGAGATTTATACAACCGAACCTTACACTATTTCCCTAACAGTCCTCCCTTCACTCCGAACTGTCAAAACTGCAGAACTAAGAGAACTGAAACGTTACATATTGTATTCCGCCAAATCGCCTGTATATCTAATTCGTTCTCGAATCCATTTAATTTATATTTTGTTTGACAATTCGAATATCTATAATTGCAGGACGAATAATCACTTTTCCGTCTTCATTCATATATACGCACTCATCTCTACACGCAAACAACAAATTCATCAACACATAGATTGGTTATTCTTTTGTTATTTTCATTCAAACACACACAGTTAGATATGTAAATTTGTAGGGAATAATCATTTTGTCATATTTTTAGTAAAACTAGTTTGTTCGATTTTTCATTAATTATCTTTAAAAGCTGACCCTGGATTGACTGAAACGTCCGATAAGATAATTAAAGTCGTAAGATTTAACCGGGACAAATCCAAACGTTATATTGAAAAAAAACTCAGTCAATAGACTTTAGTCTATAGTCTTTAGAATGTAAGTGGAAATTGGCTGGGATAAAAATAAAGGTATATACTTACAGAGGTATAAGGCTCATCTACCTTCCTCCTGGTGTTTCGAGTTTCACGGCCAGGTATAAGGACCTCTTTCTCTGATCCTCCGTTATAAACGCCTCAGAGGACGGGTCACTTGTCGAAAAAGGTGTAAGTTCTCGAAATTCCGGAACTTTCTCAAACAGAATGATTTCATACATTTCATTTCATACATTTCTCTACCATGCTTAAAGTTTTCAAGTTTTACTTAAAAACTTGAGCCTATCCCCTATTGAAGGCATTAACACGGCTAGTAGATGAAGATTAGGCACATCAAACTTATTATCTGTAAATCAGATAAATAATATCTTTTATAAAACAAATAAATTACGAAACAAAATTTGTAAGTTATCATAAGCAGCGCGTGAACGCCTCATTTATTCGAACTACAGTTAGATCTCACCTTCAAAGACCAGCACATAAGCAGAAAAGACCCAGCTTGAGATAAATGTTCACTTATTCACTTCACACACAAGCATAACTAGTTCACGGAAAAAAAAACTACACACACGTCCGACTTACATAAACCAGGCCAGCTATACCAGATTGGATGAAACTGAGTAGTTCCTTTTACTAAATGAAGAGGTAGAGTAGCTGGATTTACTAACCGAGGATGCAGAGAAGTTACTTTTACTAAACAGATAATCAAGGTCCGTACTACCATGTTTAGTAAAAGCAACCTAATGAAACTAAACAGCGTTTAGTAGATTTTAACCATCCAGTAATCATTTTTACGATAATTTAGCTTATTAAACGGAAATAGTTGCCTGTACTGTAATAGTTCACTCCGTGAACTCACCCCTTTCTCTTTAATTTTCTAACTTTAATTTTTTTCCGCACATCGGCAGTTTGTGTCTGAACTAGTACAATTGTAAATAAACTCGAAATCACTGATAGGCTTTAATTATTTCAAAAGATTTATTGAATTTTGGAGCTGATCGACTTTTTTGTACAAACTGTTTTGTAAACAAACGGCCACAGCTGTCGAATGATTTTGAATGAGAAAAATTCCATCGAGTGTCATCATCAATTAGATCGTTTGAGAGTCAGTGAAAAAATATGATTATCAAAATTATTTGAAGTAAGATGGGACAAAATGCATCGCTTTATTTATTAGAAACATTAAAAGTTATTTCTGCAACATTTTAGCACTTAAAAATCGACTATATGCTTCAATTATTTAAATAATATAGACATTGGAAGGTAAGATTAACATTCCCAATACTTTAATTTGGGACAATTACGGAGCTAACATTTTTGATAGCTTTTACGCAATAGAGTGTAATTATTAATTGAAAGATACATTTATTTCTTGTCAAAAAGATGAATAAAGTTATAGTTTAATAAAATATTACAAGTCTAATGGTGCCGTCCCATGTTGGCGCAAAACGCAAAACGTAAACTGAAAAACCAATTGCAGAACACTTTTAGATTTCTATCTTCCATCATTGGATGTTCGTTTTGCGATATGCATTTTGTGCCTGCATGGGATTCCATAGCTTGACTTTTTTCTAATATGTAAAAGACGAAGCTGCAAAGGTGCATAGTTTCGCGAATATTACGTATATGGCTCATTCCAAATAAAAGGTAACTTTTGGCTACTACAAATGTTGAGATGGCAATGTTAGATTTTGGGTTCGAAACTAATTTTTTTCTATTGTCTGAGGTGTGACAGACAGTCTTGTCGCCTATCACATATTCCTATCCTTCTATCGCTATCTCTTATCAGTTCACGTCACCGAGCGGGCGGGGCGAGATTTCTACCAGGCGGCTTCCCCTACCATCCGCCGACTAGTCATTATGTAATTACAAGTGCTTAAAAGCACAGAATCGTCGCATTTTTAATCAGTTCGCTGAGGAGCAGCTCGACTGCAAATCAGCGTAACTCAACTAGTCTCTCTGCTAGCGGGCTACTACCATAGCAGAGCGACCAGGAGGCAACCTGGACGCCTTCTTCAGGGGAAATCCACTAGGAGTACGACTGGCAGGCACCCCTACAGCCGTACGCTCAGTTAAAGGATTCTTCGGCTCACACCGACCTATCCTGGATCAAACCTGACGAAGATTTCCAGAACCTGGGGAATATTACCATCCGAACATTCCCATCCCAAAAGGAATCATCTGATACCTGACCAGCGGGCACCCCCATGGCCAGCTATCAGATAAGGGTTGTATTGATTCTAAGGAGTCAATCCAACCTAGAGTCGTTCCTGTCTGACACCACACCTGGGGTTTTAAAAGTCGAACATAAATAAATAAAAGTAAATTAAAGAAATCTCCCTCGTCTTTCTCTCTCTCCGCACCGTTCCGTAATACCGTTTATC